>JAWVWN010005975.1:0-43888 GCA_037367305.1 Phrynocephalus vlangalii | reverse complement strand
TTTTTTAAAAACCCTTTCCCCTTCAATTTCTTTCTAACTATTTTCCCCTCATCTGGGGGAAGTGTGCCCTTCGAAAATAAAGGGGTTTTGTATCTGTTTTTGGTTTGACACTTTTCCCCTCCAACATGCAGGGCAAAGGAGATTGCAGCATGGTCACTTTTTTCCCCCCGAGGCTCATTGACATTCACATCCCTGTCCTGGCCCTGAGTATCACACATTATTAATCCAGATTTTGCTGTTCTTGGGGGGGCTCCATGACGGTTGCTCTAAGGCCAGCCCCATTCACCCAAGGGCGAAAAACCCCGGGTTTCTCTTTCTTGCCCGGAGCTCGCATTGGCCCAGTCAATGTGGGGATAATTGAAGCCCCCCCCATGATTACTATCCTATCCCTCTTAAAACACCCCATGTTTTCCCTCTCCTCATTTCAAGGCCCCCCTTCAATTTTTTTGATCTGGTGGATAATAAAATTTACCCCAACAATTACATCACTCCTTTGGACATGGTATTTAACCCACATGTTTCTATGGTGGATTTCAACCCCCCTGTAAATCTCCATTCTGCTGGATTTTCCCCCTTCTTTGACATAGATGGCCACCCCCCCTCCAACCTGCCCTCTCTACCCCTTCTATAGATTTTTTATAGTCTGGGTTTGCTGTATCCCACGGGTTCTCTGCATTCCACCGGGTTTCTGTTATGGCTATTATATCAATGTTATCCCAAACTGCCAAATGTTCGAGTTCTCCCTTTTTTTGGTGGGAGGCTTCAGCATTGGCGTAAACACCTGTACAGGGGGTTTTCTGCAACAACAGCTCTGCTTTGTTTTTTTTCCCCCCACACCCTTTTAATTTTCAGTAGATGAACAATCACTTTTCCATTTTTTCTCCCAGTACAAATACCTGCTTTTCCCATCTCTATGAGATTCCAAAACCCTCTACAACCTCATTCCCCGGGGATGACTTGTTCTAAACCCGGGATGCCACTCAGCTCCTGTCGGCTTTCCCCATTATTTTTAAAAGCTGCTCTGCACCTTTTTTTGGGGTTTGAGTGCCACCCAATTTTGGCCCATCATGTTTTAAAGGGCAAACCATCCCTCCTGAAGAGGTTTGGATTGTCCCAAAATTTTCTCCAGTTCCTGACAAATCAAAAGCCCTCCTCTCGACACCATCGCCTCACCACGCATTGAGGCTTCTGACTCTCCCTGCCTGGCGGGTCCTGCACGAGGAATAGGTACACTTCTGAAAATGCTACCTTTAAAGTCGGGGCCAAATTCAATCTTTTCCCAACAACTTGAATTTGGCTTCCAAGACTGACCGCTTGGCCTTCCCGACATCCCTTAGTACCAATGTGTACCAACCCCCTGGGTCCCTTTCCCCGTTCTCTCTAACAAGCTATCTAGATTTTTTTGTGTGTCTGGGAACCTTTGCACCTGGCAGGCAAGTTACCATACGGTTATCATGCTCACACAAAACCATCCCTCTGTATTTCTAATTATAGAAAACCCCCAGTACAAGGACTTCTCTCCTGCAGCCCGTTCATCTACATGTACCTGATCCTTATCTCAACAATTGTTTATTAGGGAGAGATTCTCAGGTGGGAAAGATTTTTCCTCTGTCATGCCTTTATGAGGGGTGATGAGGGGGAAAAAGCCTCAAACAGATTGTGCAATAAGAGACTCTCTGAGCGATCCCTTGGCCCTTTTAAATCCTTTGAAATCCCCTTCCCCACCCATTACCCCCCGGGGTTGGGAAGTAAATTTCATCCTCAGAAGTGGCCCTGTCTCTTTTTGGCCCGGGATAGTCTGTTCCGCTTTTTTCCCCAAGAACAGCTCAAGCTCCTTAATATGTTGCGGGTTTCGATAAGCAGGCCTCTAGCTGCTTACCTTCTCTTCTAATAGTGCAGCCAGCTTGCATTTGCAGAAAGTGTATTTCTCCGTCCCCACTTTGTCAAGTTTACAAACATGGCACAAGTGTTATAGGTAACAAACAGCTGCTCCCCCCCAGACTCCTTTTTTAATAAATGCATTTTTCTGGGCCTTAAAAATTTTTAGAGTTTTACTAGCTACTAATCTAGAAATAATAATCAAAGTAAAATTTTTTCTTCCTTTTTATGTTAAAATGAAATCCTTTAAAACAGCCCTAGTTGAACTGCCCCAAACCCCAAAAAACTTACCAGTGCTCACAATGATCTTTTTCCCTGACCCAAATTATGGATAGCTCAACCCCAAAGAATTGATAGATAAAGTTTTGATTTTTCCCCCCAATAGCATTACTTTACATTTTCCTAATTGAAATGCTTTGCATTTCACACCCATTCCTCCATTTTGGAGAGATCCTTCGGGAGCTCTTCAAAAAACTTCCCCGGGTTTTTTAAACCACACAGGAAAGTTTTGTATCATCCGCAAACTTGGCCACCCCCACTGCTTATCCCTGTCTCCGGTAAATTTATGAACACTTTGAAAAGCACCAGTCCCGGGACAAAACCCTGGGGCACCCCCACTTTTCACTTATCTCCATTGTAAAAATTACCCATTGGCACCCCCCTTTTTGTTTCCGGGACCCAAACCAGTTCTCTTTTTCCATAAGGGGGAAAACCTGCCCTCTTTTCCCCTGACTGTCCCTTTTTTCTCAGCACCCTTTTGGGTTTGGGGGACTGTTCAAAAGCCTTCGGGAAAATCCAGATAGACAACATCCACTGGTTCCCCCAAATTTCCGCATGCCTGTTGACCTTTTCAAAAAATTTCCCTAAAAAGTTTGCCAGTGTAGCACGGCGTGCACCATCTCTCCCCATGTGAGGGGGGTATCTAAATTGATCCCCCAAAATCTCCCCAGCCTAGGGCCCCTTAGCGCAGCTCAGTAGGGGGGGTGGTGTCCCTGTGTTGGATTTGGGTAGGTTTTTTTTTTGGCAGAGTCCCAGATTCAAAAAAATTAAGGTGCCCCAAGGGCTGAGGCCCCAAAAAAGGCAAAATGGTTGGCCCAACTGTCTCTCGGTCACCACCAAAAGGCTTTTTCGTCGGGTCCACAGCGATCCCCCCTTCTAAACTGTTCGAAAGAAATTTTTCATTTCATTTCTTTTAAATTGTGCATTTCAATTT
Organism: Phrynocephalus vlangalii; assembly: GCA_037367305.1. Lineage (NCBI taxonomy): Eukaryota > Metazoa > Chordata > Lepidosauria > Squamata > Agamidae > Phrynocephalus > Phrynocephalus vlangalii. The sequence continues at coordinate 40,797 of JAWVWN010005975.1, read as the reverse complement.
GCTAATTAATTTTTTTGAAGGAGCATTCATTTTCAAAGGATGGGGTCGCTAGTTATAAACACTCTTTTTTTTGCCTTTTGCCTGGGCACTAAAAAACATGATTGGTTTGATACTATTTTAAATCTTGTTAGTTTTAATTTTTTCCCTTATAATGCTGTAAAAAAGGGGCCCCTCGATACCCTTTTTTCTCAAATTGATTGTGTCTTAATGAAACCCGGACATACAGTCTCTCCTTACTGTAAGCCACTTGGGTCCTTTTTCCCAAAGGGGAAAGGCGGAGTAAAAATACCCCCAACCCTAAAAAAAAAAAACAAAACACTTGGGTGCCACTGGTATAACTTCCCCAAAAAACTCTTGCTGTTTGGGTGCATGTGCACTCCTGCCAAAAGTCCATGAAATTTAAAAAGTTTTAAGGAAGCTGAACTACATAGGAAGAAAAAAGCATGCTTCTATGGGTCCCGATGTTTGGGTTTTATGTACCCAAGATTGCCCCCTCGGGTTGGCAGTTCTCTCCAGTTTTTCAGAGTGTAAATATTTTGCTTTTTATTATATCTTTGTATCTGTGTTTTGTAATCAGTTTGTTATCTGTGTTGTGGCTTTTCTGCCCGATGAGCAGTATATAAATCAAATAAGTAAATAATAAATAAATACAAATTTTATGTTTTCCCCAGGATATCACAACAGAGGACCGTGGGGCATTTTCCGCTGCCCAAAAAGGCCCCCCCTTGACTAAAGAGTTAAATCAAATACAGGGTTTAAAAAAGAGGATGTTTTTGGAACCCAAAAGATAAAATTTAAGATTAACAAGTCCCCCGGGGCCCGATGGCATCCCCCCAAAAGGGTTTTTGGGGAAAAAGGAGAAATGAAATTGCAGATCTCTTAACGGTAATATGCAAAATTGGCCCCCTTAAAACGGCCACAGTGCCAGAGGACCCGGAGGGTAGAGGATGTTTTACCCCCAATTTTTTTAAAAAGGAAGGAGGGGGGACCCCGGGGAAAATACAGGGCCCGTTAGCCTTACAAACTGTCCCAGGGGAAACTGGGGGAAAAAACCCCATCCAAGAAAAATCTTAAAACACTGGGAAAAACAAATCTTTTCGGGGAGAAAATCAAAATGGCTTCTGTAAGGGGAATCTTGTCTGACAAATCTTTTAGATTTTTTTTTAAAAGGTTTAACAGGCATGTAGATTTGGGGGGAACCAGTGGATATAGTCTATCTGGAAATTTTTAAAAGGCTTAAGAACATAAGAACATAAGAAAAATAAGAAGAAAACCCTGCTTGGGTCAGGGCCCAAAAGGGCCCCTCTATCCAGCTTCCCGTAACTCAAAAACGGGCCCCACAAGATGCGTTTGGGAAACGCATGAGAACCCAGATATCTGCTCCTGATACCCCTCCCCCGCATCTGGGGCCCCTTTAAATACCCCGGTTTTCCCCCATCAGGTTTGTAACCTGTGATGGACTTTTCCTCCAGGAATCTGTCCCAAACCCCTTTTGAGGGGATCTAGGCCAGATGCCATCACCACATCCCCGTGGCAGGGGGGTTCCTTTGAAATTTTCAAAAAGCGCTGGGTGAAAAAATATTTTCTTTTGTCTGTTTTTTACTCTCCCTGCCCCTTTAATTTTTAAATGTAGGGCCCCTATTTTTGGTATTTTGGGAGAGAGAGAAGAGCCCTTTTCTCATGCCCTGCATTATTTTGGGATGTCTCAAACATATTTCCCCCCCCTCAAGCGCCTTTTTTTCCCGACTAAAGAGGGCCCAAAAAGTTTTTTGCCTTTCCTCATAAGGGAGGTGCCCCCGCCCGGGAATCATTTTAGTCACTCTCTTCTGCACCTTTTCCAGTTTTCCCCTATGTTTTTTCTTGAGATGCGGTGACCAGAATTGAAAACAATACTCCAGGGGGGGGCTTACTATTGTTTTTATAATGGCATTAAAAAAGTTGGCTGTTTTATTTTCAAACCCCTTTTTTTATAACCCCCCACATGGAATTGGCCTTTTTCACCGCTGCCACACACTGGGGGGACACCTTCATGGAGCGTCCACCAACACACCCAAAATCTTTCCTGAAACCGCCCCTGATAACTCAGAGCCCATGAGTTGATAGATGAAGTTTGGATTTTTTCCCCCAATATGCATTACTTTACTTTTGGTTACATTAAAACGCATTTGCTATTTCTCACCCATTCCCCCAGTTTGGAGAGATCCTTCGGGACCCTTCACAATTTCTCTTTTTTTAAACCCCCCGGGAAAAATTTTTGTGTCACGCAAACTTGGCCACCTCACTGTTCATCCCTGTCCCCAGGTCTTTTAAAGAACAGATTGAAAACCCACCGGTCCCAGGACAGAGCCCGGGGGCACACCGCTTTTCACTTCTCTCCTTTGGGTGAAAATTTCCCATTGACACCTACTCTTTTTTTCCCGGGGATCTCAACCAGTTTTTCAACCCATAAGGGGACCGTCCTCTTATCCCCTGACTGTGCAATTTTCTCAGCACCTTTTGGGTTGAGGGACTGTGTCAAAACCTTTTTGAAAACCCAGATAGACTATACCCACCGGTTCACCCAAATCCCCCTTTCCCTGTTGACCTTTTCCAAAAATTCTAAAAGTTTTGTCAGAGAACATTTCCCTTACAGAAGCCATGCTAAATTTTCTCTCAGCAATTTTGTTCTTTTTATGTGTTTTAAGATTTTCTCTTGAATGAGGCTTTCCACCATTTTCCCCTGGGACAGATGTAAGGCTAACTGGCCTTTGGTTTTTTGGGGTTTCCCCCCCTCCCCCTTTTTTTAAAAAAATTGGGTGTGACATCTGCTATCCTCCAGCCTCCGGCACTGTGGCCGTTTTAAGAGACAAGTTGCATATAACCGTTAAGAGACCCTGCAATTTCATTTCTCATTTCCCCCTAAAAAACCCTTGGTGGTTTCCTTCGGGGGCCCGGGTGACTTTTTAAAACCTCAATTTTTTTCGATTATCCAAAACCTCCTCTTTTTTAAACCCCTGTTTTTGTTTTAAAAATTTTTTAAACAAGGGGGGAGGCCAGGCATTGGAATCCCCAAAAGGGGTCCCTGTCGTGAAGACAAAACGCAAAGAAGTCATTAAATTTCTCTGCAATGTCCAATCCTCCTTAACCTCCCCCCTTTTCCCCCCTCCCCCTCCAGAGGGCCAACGGGGTTTTCTGGCTGGTTTTTTTACTTCTAACATATTTAAAGAAGTTTTTATTATTAAACCCCTTTAAAATTGCTACCATGGGGTTCCTCAAAAAACTTTCTTTGCCTCCCTTATCATCTTCTTACATTTCTTTTGCCCAAATTTGTGTTCCTTTTTTTTTTTCCTCATTTGGGGGGGATTTCCTTTTAAGAAAGACCTCCCCCTTGTGCTTTTTGAGCCTCTCTAACTCCACTCCCTTAACCATGCCGGTGTCCGCTTGGACTTAAATGAGGGTCTTCTTTCTTTGTGGTATGCACTTGTGCTGGGGCCCCTATTATTGTTGTTTTAAACAAACAGGGTCCATGCAAATCTGAAGGATTGGATTCTTCTAAAATTTCCCCTTCAATTTCTCTCTAACTAGTTTCCCCCTTTTGAGGGGAAATTTTCCCTTTTGAAACAAGGGGGTTTTTTTGTCTGATTTGGTTTACCTTTTTCCTCCGAAATTTCATGGGAAAGGAAATTGCAGCAAGGTCACTGTTCCCAGAGGCTCCCGTGACATTCACATCCCGGGCCAGGTTTCCCGATTTTTCACAAAAAATTAGATCCAGATTTCCTGTTCTCGGGTGGGCTCCATGACAATTTTCTCTAAACACAGTCCCTTCAGCAATTCGAGAAACCCCGGGTTTTTTCTTTTTGCCCGGAGCTCGCATTGGCCCAGTCAAAGTGGGGATAATTGAAAATCTCCCATGATTTCTATCCGGGCCCTCTTAGCCACCTCCAAGATTTCTCTCCTCATTTCAAGGGCCCCCCCAAATTTTTTATCTGGTGGACGATAGAATACTCCAACTATCACATTACTCCTGGGACCTGGTTTTTTTAACCCACAGTGATTCTATTTGGGGGATTTAGACCCCTGTCCATCTCCATTCTGCTGGATTTCACCCCTTCTTTGACATAGATGGCCACTCCTCCTCCAACCCGCCCCTCTCTATCCCTTCTATAGAGTTTTATAGCCTGGGATTGCTGTATCCCACTGGTTCTCCACATTCCACCAGGTTTCTGTTATGGCTATTATATCTATGTTATCCCTAGCTGCCAAATGTTCAAGTTCTCCCATCTTTGCTCGGAGGCTTCGAGCATTGGCGTAGAAGCACCTGTACAGTTGGTCCCCCAACAACAGCTGCTGCCTTGTTCTTTTCCCCCCACAGCTTTTATTCTCAGTAGACGAACTGTCCACAGTCCATTATTCTCCCAGTGCTAATACCTGCTATGTCATCTCTATGTGATTCTCTACCCTCTCCAACCTTGTTCCCAGAGGATGAGGTGTTTCGAACCGGATGCCATCAGCTCCTGTCGGCTTTCCCCCAGTTATCAGTTTAAAAAACTGCTCTGCTGCCTTTTTGAGGTTGAGTGCCAGCAATCTGGTCCCATCATGATTCAAGTGTAACCCATCCCTCCTGAAAAAGGTTGGCTTGTCCCAAAATGTTCTCCAGTTCCTGACAAAATCTAAAGCCTTCTCTTGACACATCGCCTCATCCCTGCATTGAGGCTTCTGAGTTCTGCCTGCCTGGTGGGTCCTGCACGAGGAACAGGTAGCACTTCTGAAAATGCTACATTGGAAGCCCGGGACTTCAATCTTCTTCATAACAACTTGAATTTGGCTTCCAAGACTGAACCGCTTGGCCTTCCCGACATCATTGGTACCAACGTGTACCATGACCACTGGCTCCTTCCCAGTTCTCTCTAACAAGCTATCTAGATTTCTCGTGATGTCTGCAACCTTTGCACCTGGCAGGCAAGTGACCATACGGTTATCATGCTCCTCACAAATCCATCTGTATTTTCTAATTATAGAATCTCCTAGTACAAGGAGCTTCTCTCCTGCAGCCTGCTCATCTACATGTACCTGATCTTGTATCTCATCAATAGTGATGAGGAGAGATCCTCAGGTGGAACCAATTGTTCCTCGGTGTGTGCCTCATGAGGTGTGATGAGGGAAAGAGCCTCAAATTGATTGTGCAATATGAGACTCTCTGAGCGATCCCTTGGCCTTCTACTCCTTTGAGTCACATTCCTCCACCCATCTACCTCCTGGGTTGGGGAAGTGATTACATCCTCAGAAGTGTGCCCTGTCTCTTCTTGGACCTGGATAGTCTGTTCCGCTCTGTCCAAGAACCACTCAAGCTCCTTAATATGTTGCTGGTCCGATATGCGAGCCTCTAGCTGCTGGACCTTCTCTTCCAATAGCGCAACCAGCTTGCACTGGTTTTTGACACAACGGCTTTTGACACAGTCCCTCACCAAAGGCTGCTGACAAAATTGCACAGTCAGGGGATAAGAGGGCAGGTCCTCTTATGGAATGAGAACTGGTTGAGACCCAGGAAACAAAAAATAGGTGTCAATGGGAAATTTTTTCCACAATGAGAGAAGTGAAAAGCAGTGCCCCCCCGGGGCTTGTCCGGGGGACCGGTGCTTTTAAAATTTTTCTTAAATAAACTGGAGCGGGGATAAACAGCGAGGTGGCCAAGTTTTAGTGACACAAAAATTTTCCGTGGGGAAAAAAACCAGAGAGTTTGTAAGAGCCCCAGAAGGTCTCTCCATACTGGGGGAATGGGCTGCGGAAAGGGCAAATGTGATTTAATGTAGCCAAATGTAAGAAATTGCATTTTGGGGGGAAAAAAAAAATAAAAAAACTTTCTATAAATATGGGCCTGAGTTATCATAAAGGATCGGGAAAAAGAGATTTTGGTTGTTTGGGAAGCTCCATGAATTGTCTACCCAAGTGTGGCGTGGTGAAAAGGGCCCAAATTTCCATGTGGGTTATCAAAAAGGGGGGATTAAAAAATAAAACACCAACATTATAATCCCATTAACAAAAAAAAAATAAGGCCCCCCGGGATTTATTGTGTACAATTCAGCCCCCAATCAAAAGAAAAAAAGTGGAATGGAAAAGGTGCAGAGGGGGACGATAAAATGATTACTAGGCTGGGGCACTTCCCCTTTTGGGAAAAAGGGTAAAAAATTTGGGGCTCTTTACTGAAAAAACGCCTGGGGGGTTATGATTGAGAAATTCAAAATAATGCGGGCAGAGTAAAAATGGGTAGGGAATTTTTTCCCCTTACAAATTCCAGAATAGGGGAAAACTCAAATTGAGGGTTTTGGGGGAGTTCAACAAAATATTTTCAAAAAATTTTTTACCCGCGTTGTTAGTTGTGGAACTCCCCCTAAGGTGTGGGTGGCATCTGGCCTGGATCCTTTAAAAAGGGGTTGGGCAATTTGAGGAAAAGTCTTTAAGGTTAAAACCCCTGAGGAGTGTGTAATCGCCGGCTTAAAAACGGGTACTTTAAGGGCCAGAAAAGGGAGTGGTTTCGGAGACAGATATCTTTTCTCATGCACTCCCAGGGGGGATCTGGTGGGGCAAATGTGGATAAGGAAGTGGATAGATGGCCGTTGGCCCCATCCGCTGGCTCTTTTATGTTCTTTTTTTACAAAGCTGAGTAAAAAAAAATCATGGAATTTGGGAAGGGGCCTATAAGACCATCAATTTCAACCTCCCGCTCAGTGCGGAAAACTAAATCCCAAATAGATTCCAAAAAGGTTGTTTTTATTCCATAATGCTTTCCCCCAAAGGGTCACCCAACCCCCAAAGGGAAATTTGGGTTCCCTTGTCCTACTCTCAACTTTAAAATTTTTTTTTTTTTTAATCTAAATCGGGGTTTCTTGGCTTTATCCCATTATTTCATGTCCGCATTCTGGGATGATTTTAGAAAATCTGGCTCCCTCGAAACCCAGTAATACCTTGGTTTAAAGTAATTTGGGGTTTAAAGAGCTTTTTGAAGACAAGCAAACTTTCTTCTAATTTTGCCTGTCAAAAAGCAATGTTTGATATAAAAGCACTGGAGCAGGTCAATGACCCGTGGGCCCAATGGTGGTCTTCCCCTTTCCCCAACCCCGGGGGATTTGGGTGATTTTTTGGAAACTTTCCCGTCTAGATAGCCTCCAACCAGAGGAAGAAGGGGGATTGCACCCCCGGGAAATGTGCAGGAAAAGGGTTTTGTTTTCTTTATTTTTTATTTATTTTTCCCAAAACCTTTTTTTTTTTTTTCCAAAAACATTTCTACTGGGGCGTAGTAAAGTGTGTATGGGTAAAAATTGCATTTTATTATTTCACTTTAAAAAACGAGTAGAACCCAATTTGTTAGTCCTAAAAAGAGCGATTCACGCCAGGTACGTAAAATGGTGCTGAGTGGATTCAGCCATCTTCTTTTGGGTTTTGTAATGTTGTAAGTTGTGGGGAAAGAAAGTAAAGAAAGAAGAGAGAGCGAGTGTGCACCATTGGCAGTGAAAAAAAGAAAAACAGGGGAAACAGAAGGTGGGGGGAGAATGGGGCAGATGTGGGGAAAAAAATAAGAGGTGTTTTGTGGAAATGAGATGGATGACTTCAAGGAACTGGGAGTGACAGATGAAGCGGGGTGCCAGAGGGGGTTGCGAGGAAAGGGTTGGGAGAGGCGCGCGAGGAAGAGGGGAAAAAATGGTCACTGGGGGTTAGTCCCCAGAGTTGAGGGATATGAGAGGGGGAGTTTGAAGTAAAAAGTGGGAAATTTTTGGATTTGGTACTAGAGGAAGCCCTATAATGGCCAGAAAATGTTCTGGTAAGGAGGTAAGGGGCAGACCGTATTGAGAAGAGGGAGAACCCAGTACCCGGGTAGTCCCCACCCATGTTGTGGGAGCCAATGTTGGAAAAGGGGAAGCCTCGGAAAAATAGTTCAGGAGAAAGATTTAACCCCCCAGTTTAAGCCGGTTTGGAAAACCCTTTTATTCAGCGTTATGTTGTTAATGAAAAACATGTAAAAGAAAAAAAGTACACAAGCTCAAGAGTTTAATTTTGTTAATAAAAGTTTATTAGAAAATTCAAGAAAAAATGGACAATTTTATTTCCCCCTCAGAACCCCGAAGTATGGAAAATGAACCTCACATACGTCAGTTTTGGTCTGTGGGACCCCAAACATTGAGTTTCCTTTTTTTTATGGGGAATTTGGTTTTGAAAATAGGAGGGGTTTGGTTTCGCAAGCATCTTTTGGAATTTTTTTACGTTCGTATTCGTATTTGAAACGTGTTCCCTGTCACCCTTCAGTTTTTTTTCTAAAGGCTAAAACATGCTGATTTCCCTTCTTTCCCTTCCCCTTAGGGTTTGGGTTTTCCAGTCCCTGTTTCCCTTGTTGTCCTCCTCTGAACTTGCTCGGGTTTTTTTTGGTGGTAGTTTTCTTAAAGTACGTGCCCAGAATGGATCAGCATTAAATGAGGTGACAAAACCCTGAATAGAGGGTGATGAGATCGTGGTTTTGGGCCCAGATTTTTTAATTAAGTTTTTAAATAACATTGTTTTTTTTGCAGCCATTTCCACGTTGGCTGAGATTGTTTGGATCTAAAACGACTCAAGATCCTTCTCCCTTGAAGTCTTACAAACCCAAACTACCCCCCCTTTTAACTTTGTTTTTGTTGTTAGTCGTTGAAAGGAATTGATGGCATCAGCTTTGTCTTCCCCCACACAAATCAATTTATTTAACTCTCCTCCCCAAAACCCCCACCCTGATACCCTAAATTTTTAAACACTGTTCTGCTGCTGACTTTTTGTACTCGATTATTTGCATTTTTATTACTTTCATAAGTGCCCCTTTGGGGGTTTTTTGTTTTGTTTTTGAAAAAATAGTGACATTAGTGGAAAAAATGTTCTAAAATTGCACAAAGGATTAAAATATACAGTGTCTGGCGTACGGGGGAAAATTTCCCCAATAATAAGCCTTATAAAGGTCCCGCGGGGATTTTCGTTTAAACAAGCTTTTGTAAAGACCCGTGGGATTTCGGGAGACCAAGAGCCTCAAATTTTGGGGGTAAAAGTCAGTGAAATTTTTGGGCAAGGGGGGGGGAAAGTTAGGGAAACAGAAAAGCACCACGGAGAAACGGTGATGGGACAAAATTCGGGTGTGCAAACCAGGATATTTTAAAAATAAAAAACTTAAAGAGAGGAGGAGTGTACGTTTTCTCAAAACCTGGAGATCATTTATACCTGGTTGGGGATGAAAGGGTTAGAGTAGTAGTAGAAGTCTGATGATGATTCTGTATATGTTAGGGGGTTTAAGTGGCCCTTGTTAACAAACAGTTTGTATAACTAAAATCTGTACAACATAAAAAATTCCGGGATGGGGGAAATTTTTCCCTTAAATAATCCCTATGGGGAGAATGTACAAATAAAAATGGGATTTTTCCCATTTTCAATGCATTCCAGGGGAATCGTATAAAGGAAAATTTGCTTAATATAATTTCATTGGAAATGAATTAATTCCTTTATACAAGGTCCACTTATATGTTACGAAACCCCCCCCCTATCACAGGGGTAGGACCTGAAATCACGATTGCAGATGGGGGGTGGGTCGGGACTGGGGGGTCCTTTTTGGGGTTTCCCTGTTTCCCTTAGACCTGGCGCTGTGAGGGGCCCCTCTGAAAGGTTTCCCTAGGCCTGTTAAAGGGTTCCAAAAGGGGTTTTCGGGTTTAAGAAAATCTTTCCTTTTTTTCGGGAAGCATTCCCAGTTCATGGAAACCTTTGCGGCCTAAACGACCGGGAAAACGTCAGGGGGGCTAGGGATTCACCGGCCCGGGGGTGTGCGGGGGCCAAAACAGGCCCACACGTTGCCCCTGGGCCTTGTTTTTTTCATATATTGGTCCCGCATATACGGGGCCCGCGTTATGAACCGCATATAGCGGGGGATGATGTATGTATATGGATGTAAATGGGTTTAAAAGATTATCTCATAATATGTATACTAAAGAGAGCTATTTGTGTTTGTCATATAAAGTCGTAAAGGGGGGGAATGGTTGGGGTGCCTTAATATTATAAATTTTCCCACTTGAAAAAAACTAAACCCGAATGTTCATGGAAGGGACAGTTTTTTGAAGCTGGGCCCCAGTACTTTGGCCCCCTCTGAAGAGAGAGGAGCCCTTGGAAAAGCCCCTGATGTTGGGAAAGTTTGAAGGCAAAAGGAAAAAGGGAGGCAGAGAATGGGGTGGTTGGACGGTGTATTGATTAAACCATATGGTTTTGGGCCCAAAATCGGGAGGCGTAGAAGTGGAAGGCTGGTGAGATTGATCCATGGGTCAAAAAAGGTCGGACATGACTGAACAAAGGAACAACAACAACTTTAAAAAATTAACATAAAAAGTTTACTGGGGTGTACGTTTTGTAGGGTGTAGGTGATTTTATGTACTTAGAAGAAGAGGATTGCCCACCAATTATGACCATAAAGTGTTAGTTTTTGAGGCACGAAAGAGTCCTTTAAGTTTTTGCTGAAATGCTAGCATGGCCCCCCACTGTCTGGAGATAAAATTCGTTTAAAGGGAATGGTGGAATTAATGCTGAAGGGGAGGGGAAAAAGCAAGCTTTTTGGGGGATAAGGTTTGGGGGTTAGGGTGCGTTTTGGCATCCCAATCTTTAGCCACCATTCTGTCCCTTAAAGTAAAACCAAAAAAATTTAATGTCTGTAATTTATTGCAATGTAAAATTTTGCCTTCTTGGGGCCAGTATTAGTCTTTTTTCCTTGTTCTTGTTCGTCTATCAGGGAATTCTTCCTGACATTTGCGGGAAAAAAACCCCTGATGTGTGCATTTTTGCCCATGCACGTAAATGTTTTTATTCCCCAAGGCTTGTTGTGAAGCCATCAGGCGCTTAAAACTTAAATGACCCTTTGAATGAGTGCTTCAGAATGTCCTGTTCCGTTGCTGCACTCAGCTCTTGCGCTAAACCCTGTGGTTCCCTTTGGGAAGTTAGAACATTTCGTTTTTTGGTTTTTTTTCCCTGTTGCCTTTCCCTGCAATTGCTTTTTCCAGGAATCAGGATGGGGAAAAGTTTCAATTTCCATTCTGAAAAATGAGAAAATTTGGGGCTTTATTTAATTCTGTGTGTGTGTTGTTCGTTGCATCGTGCCGACCTACATAACTCCATGTCCATGGGTTTTCTTGGCAGAAGTATGGAGGGGTTGCAGTTCCTTTTGGTGCCTACAGCACTGGTATTCCTGGGGGTGCCCACCCAAGTACTAACCAGGGTAAACCCCTGCTTAGTTTCCCAATTTCAAGCGAGTCGGATGTGCTTAGGGCATCTAGGGTTTTATTTAATTTGGATCCACTTAATTGCTCTTTAGAAGTTCCCTTTCTCCTCACAGATTAAAAGGCTCGCTAAGGCCCCCCTTTAAAACATCTGGAACCCTTTGAAGCCTTAAGGGGGCGGGAAGACCCTTAGTTATAAATAAATAAAAAAATGAAATAAATAAATAAAAAATAAAAAAATAAATAAATAATAAAACGGTAATCCTCTGTCCCGAGGGGGAACCCCGACCATGGCATGTTTGCTTTTCAACCCAACAAAAGTGCGTTGTACTGTTAGAGGGGAATCGGAACCACTACGGGGGATGCCTTTCCACCAGGTGGCCAGCCGGCCCCCTGTATGCATTCCACCAATACCTCATTAGGGGCCCGTTGAAGATCAGACCCCAAATGGAGCCCATTCATCTTCTGGCCCCGGGGTGGCAAGACAGCCATGGTTTCAAGTTTGCAAACAATGGCGATGACTGGGCAGGCTGAATAAAACCCCCGATCTCCTCAGCACACCAGGGCAATTAGGCACCCAGACATCCTGTTCCCCCTGACGGCTGGTACATCCGCTAACATTTGGAATTTCTAAGCCCCAGGAAAAAGTTATAAGCCCTTATGCACTTAAGGGGGCATCTTTCCTACCACTTACTGTGCCAACTCTAAACCCCTTGAGCCCAAACCCAAATCCAGGTCCTCCTCGAATTCTCCTCTTACTCTTAAAAAGGGGGACTATCCCTTTACCCTAAGGTCTACACTGAGCCATCGTAGTATGCGTGGTACGGGGATGCAGTCTGTTCGCCTCCAAAACTTAAGGGGTTTCCCTCAGAGGCATCGCGAATTTCCTCCACAAAAGAGCCCTAACCCCACAATGGTCCTCTCCTTGGTACTGAATGTTAATAAGCGCCATAAGGTTCCCCATGCACATGTTGTAGTGGTCCAACCTGGGGGTGGTGTCATCTCTGTTTTAAAGCGTTGAGCAGTGTTGTGCAATTTGGCCATGTGGTGGCATGTCTGAAAGGGAAAGCCTTTTTTCCCCTTCCCCGTTTTTTCGGCAGTACTATTTATTTCTTCTTTTTACAGCTTTTGAACTGGGGTTTGGGAGGAGCTGGGGTTAACGGGGAGCTCGCTCTGTAAGGGGCCCGGATTCAACACTGAGCTGTGATTTGAAAACTGACAGTTTTGTGCTCTAGCCCACTGAGCATCACGTCCTTCAAAAAGTTTACAGTCAGTTGTTATAGTTTTTTTGGTGATAAAAAATTTTTCAAAAGAATAGTCTAATTTTATTTATTATCTTTTTATTTTGCTTATGACAATCTATCTTTTTAAAGGATTTCTGAGGAATTAACAGGCAGTTAGCCCAGTGGTGGAGAATTCGCATCCAGATGTTTGGGACCAAAACTCCCAGAGCCTTTGTCATTGGAATCTGGTCAGAATTTGGGAGTTGTGGCCCAAAAAAACATCTGGATTTGCGAAGATTCGCCACCCGGGGTCTCCCTTTAAATGTAAAGGAAAAGCAGGGGTTTCCCTTTTTTAAAGTTGTGCTATTACTTCCCAGGGGGCTTTCCTATCATATTGTTCGTTTTTGGGAGTAATACTGTAATATTTAAAATATTTTTTTAAAATTTTGATTTCAAAGGAAGCAAAACACTGGGTCAATCATTTGGGTTTTGGGGCTGGTTTTTCCCCCAAGTTTAGAGGAACATTTAAAACTTTTCCCTTTTTAAAGGTTACATTCAAATTGAAAAAGGAAGAGATCGATGAAAAAATGAAGTTAAAAAATAAAAAATAAAACCCAAAATGGTGAATCTTGGATTTTTTTAAATTCGGAACTAAAAGTATGCGCTTTGGGTTTTCCAGAGTCTTGAAAGCTCAGCAGTTGGAAAACTTACAAAAGAGAAAGGAGAGGGTTTGGAAAAGTTTAGTAACTTTTAAAATATTCTTTTTTTAAAATATTTTTTTTCCCTGAAGTTTTTGTATTTGTCTTTCCTGTATGTTTTTATTTTCCCAAGGGAAAAAATTTTCTGAATTTTCAAATTTTAAAAAAGTTATTAAAATTTGATCCCAGGTTTCCCAATATGTCCCCCTTTTTCCCTTTCCCTTTTTATGTATTTATTTTTTTTTTTCCACTAGAAATCCCATGTTTCTATGAAACCCTTGCCAAAAAACCCAACCCCCCCCCTTGTTCCTGGGGGTAACAGTTTGCCTTTAGGGGTTCTCTTCAAAGGATTGGACTACAGCAGGGATGGGGTTAAATAACCCTGCTTTTATTTCCCCGTTTGTATTGCATTGAACCTGCAGAAAAAAACTTACATTTAGGAAAATCTTTTTTTTGGTTCTCAGATTGGGCATTCCCCGAGGTGTTACAGAAATGTGAAAAGAAAAAGGCATGAAAAATGAGGGGATTCTAAAAAATTTGGGGGGAAATTATCGTGTAATCAATTTTATTTTCAATTTTTTAAAAAAACACAAAATTAAGTTTTGTGTTAAAATACTTGATTGGTTAAAAATAGGAGTTGGGGCTCAGTGGGTTTAAGGCTCAAAAAACTGTTGGTGAAAAGTGGCAGCCCCGGCTGTTCGAATCCAGGTCCCACGAGCGGGCGAGCTCCCGTGTAACCCCTGTCCTGCCAACCTTTCATTTCGAAAGATGTAAATGAAGTAGTAAATGGGTACCGCAAAAAAAAGCGGGAAGGTAAAAACATGTTTCCTTGCAGCCATGCCGGCCCGGGGGCCCATGGACTTGACAACACTGGCTTTTAAGCTTAAATACGAGATGGCACCGCCCCTGAGTCGGAACGCTAACGCAGGAGGGGGAACCCTTTCCCTTTTTTTTTTACTTGACTTAGGTTATTTGGGGTTAAAATTAATTGACTTTTATGGCTCAAAATAATTGTTTTTTTTTGGTGCCCTTTTTTATGGTAAATTATAGTTGGATTTTTTAAAAAGGGGTTGGGTTGGTCAAAAAGAAGGGTGGGAGAGGTTGGGGTTTTCCAAAAAACCAAAAGGGGGGTTGATGAAAATAGGTGGAGGAAGCCTGTTTTTAGTGGTGGAAAATAGTTTCGGGGGTGGTTTTTCATTTGGTTTAAAAAACCGGTGCACTTCCCTTTGCACATGTGGGCAAAAACCAGACAGAAATGGGTATTTGTGGGATACACAACCAAAACCACACCCACAAGATGAAACAATAATAGAAATGAAATTTCCCCCCCTTGAGAGGGCTAAAAAGAGAGCTTTTAAATTTGTGGATGAAAGGTATGACTGTATTAGAAAAATCGGGGTTGCCCCAAAGAAAAAGCGAGTGACAGCTAAAACCCAGCCCCTTCCCCATAAAGCCCAAAGATCCCCTTTTCACACTCTAATCCAAGGAGGACAAAGGGGATCAGTGAAGGGTCACTGTTGGTATAACCCCCCTGGCAGATGCTCAATTTGGCAAAAAAAAAGATCCAAAATTTGTTTTTTTAATTCCCCCTTCGGGCCACCCCTGGGTTTTGTTATTCTTCTGAAGGCCCAGTTTTCCTTCCCCCCCATCAGTGTTTTAATTTTGTGGGAAGGAGTTCCCAGTCGAAGCTGTTTTTTTTTTTTTTAAAAGTGCAGTTCAGCCCCTTGGCCAGCGGGTGGCGTAACTTTTAAAAAAACGGACATTTGGGTGGGGGAAATTAGAAGCTTGTGGCCCCGACAGAGTTTCCCGGTTTCCAGGGTGCAAAAAAAATTTTTTAAAAAAACAGTGCCGATCAGCCGGAAAGCGGTGGGTGCTTGAAAAAAAAAAAAAAAAAAACCCGATCATCTGGGGGCCCCACAGCGTGCCCCCTTTAAAAAGCGGATTTCAAGCGAGGAAAAAAAACCCCTTACCTTTGGGTAAGTTTAAAAACCTCATTAAGGGGCTTCCCGGGTTTTCTTTTTTTTTTTTTTTCAAAACCCCGGGGCCCTGGGGGTGGCATTTTTGACACGTTTATTAGAAATTTTAAATGCTTTAAAGGTTGGGGGACCTGGCTAGAGGAAAAATTTTTTTTTGGGGCCTGCTCCGAGGTGATGATCTGTCTGGTTCCAAATTACCCTGGGTTTCCCAGTGATATGGTTGAACTCATAAATGCTTTTGTTCCCTATGGATTAAAGAGGTGCCGGGAGTACAAACAAAATACTATAAATGCCCTTTTTAAAAAGCAGAGGAGTCAACCCCTTCTGTTGTTTACAGAGGAGTTAATGCAAAAAGGTAGAAGAAGTGTGGGAAAGCCCCTGGAATTAAAACCTGGCGGGGTTTCAGGAAAGCATTTGGAAGATTCGAATGAACCAAGGTCCCAAAAAAACCCCACAGTTCCAATAATGAGGCGGTTCCAATCTAACAGTATTTGGGAAAATGTTTATTTGTTCAGGCCCTGATTTCTTCCAGGAAGAAAAACGTTTCTCAGTCCAAAACATGGGAATTCAATTGGTGCCCTTTTGGATCTACGTTGAAAGATCTGTCAGGATGAAATGGGCTTGGACAGTTCCCCCAGTTTTTTCGCTCTTAGTGCTCCGAAGCCACCACCAGGGCCTAGTTTTTTTTCCCTTTTTCCAAATCCCTGCTAATCTCCCAGTTAAGTGAAAGAGCACAGATTTCTCTGTCCCCCCTTTTGCCTAGTGGGGTTTTAGCAATAGGGTGGGGAAAATTAAACTGAGTTTTGCTGGGACTGGAAGACGTTGAGGAAGTGCGGAAGGTGTGTGTTGCGTGTTAAGTCTTTGACCGCTTTGTGACCCCATGTCCATGGAGTTTTTTTGGGGCAGAGTACGCAGGGTTTGCCAGTTCCTACTCCGGGACTACAGCCCCTGGTATTCCTGGTGGTTTTCCCCACCCAGTATTACCAGGGCCGCCCTGCTTAGTTTCCCGAAATCGGCGAGATGGATGTGTTTGGGATAGGCCCCCCTAAGGCAGACACTGAAATTTTGTGAGTGGGAGTTTGGCCAGGGGGTTGGGGGGGAAGGGGAGGGGGACTTGGAAAAAACGGTTTTTACCACCCCTAGTCAGGAATTTGACTCCTTGATATCGTGATAGGAGGGGGAATGTCCAATGCATGTCCAGTCAGGTTAAATTGGACAGCTTCAGCTCCCCTGGGGGTTGTGGGAAAAGAAAAGAAAGTGTTTGCTTATTCCCGCCCTATATATTTTAAAGTGTCTGGGGCAGTTTCAGTTTTAATTCGGATGCGGGGCTACCATCCCCCCCCCCCGCGTGGGTTCACCCCTGGAAGGTGGAAGGTGGTGAAAGGGCCTGTTATGGGATTGAACCCTAGGTAGGAGCACATTTTTCGCTGCGTACAGGGTTTGGGAAAGGCATTGAAATCCCCAAAGCCCCCCTCCCTCTGCCCTTTCCATTGGGGTTTTTTAAAATCAGTATAAAAGGAGGTGGATGGCTATTCCATTATTAATCCGTCCCTCGGGGGGGTTTTCTACCTTCCCTTTTAAAAGGAACCTTTATAAGACCGTTTCAAAGAAATCCGGTTAGAAGATGCTAAAGTGTTAACAAATAGGGGCCGACTCCCAAAATTTCCCACCCCTGAGAAAACTGGTTGAGGGGGTGGTGGTGCCCAGCTAAGGGGGATTGGACAAGACCCAAAAAAACCCAAAAAGGGAAATAGAAAGGTGAGATTCTACTGTAGGGGGGTTCCCCTGGACATTTGGGAACGGTTTCCCAACTTTTTGGGAGTCCGGACGCTTTTTAAAAACGCCAAGAAACCTCAACGCCCCCACACATTTACTTTAATTTTTAATTCCCCCTTTAAAGGGGAAAAGGAAAAACACATTAAAATTGATTTTTTTTTCATAACATACGGTTTATTCCAATTTCATATATTTGTCAATTTTTTTGAAGCGGAGAAGCTGTACTTGGAAAAATCCCCAGCAATGACAAACAAAGGTCCGAAGTCAGCTTAATATCTGAGAAGCTGTTTAAAGTCAATCTTTTCATCAAAATTCAGTTCCTTTATTTGTAGTTAATCTTCATTTTTGCTTTCTCGCCCTGGGTGTCCATTATGTGTTCCCTAAAGGGGGCTTAATGGGAAAAAATATTGTATTCCTCATTGAACAAAAAAATTCAGTACACTTTTTTTTTCTTAAAAAAAATAGCCCCAAAAAGGGGTTTTAAGGGAAAGGAAATGGATATTGATAAAACCCGATGCCTGGACATGTTACTTTTTTGGGGGATTAAAAGTCCCCCACCCAAAAAAATTTTTAAATTTATATTAAAAAAAGAAACTTTTCCAAAGTCTGATGGTCCTGATTTCCTTTCCCAAATTGTTCATGTTTCCCCCTGTCTCTTGAATGTATGTCTACTTAGGAATAATTTAAAAAGGGGACCACAAGGAGTTAAAATGAAAAAAAGAAAGCAGCTTTGCTGATTGCAGTGGGGGAAAAAAACCAATAAAGGGAAATTTCCCTAAACGTGCCTAAAAAGGAAAAGCGACGTCGGAGAAAGCAAAAACGAGAGGTAACCCAGTGGCACTGCAGCCTTGACTGAAAATCCGTAAATCTTTTCTTTTGTCGGGGTCTATAACAGCTGTAGGGTCTGTGTTTAAAAGAAATTAAAAACATTCCGGTTAAATTGAGCCCAATAGGCCCAAAAGTTTTAGCGTTTTAGTGATGGTCATTGTTTTAACATGTTTTTGGCTTAGGGTTTTTTTTTCATGGATGGCATCGCCATGGCAAGGTGTGTTTTTTTTATGGTGTGTTTGTGCAGAGGAAGCGGGAAAAAATGGAGTAAAAGTGTTTCTTATATCCCGCCCCATACCACTTTAAGTGGTCTTGGGCGGTTTAAATTTTAATTAAGTGTGCGGGAATATTCACGTCCCACCATATTTTTCCCTGTTTGGATTCGGGTTTTTGGGTTGGGTAGTTGTTCTGAAGTGGTTTGTTACAGAGGTAAAAATTTAAAATCTAAAAAAAAAATTTTTTTTGGCAGGACAAAAGCTTGTTTCTGCACTCTTTTGGGTAGGATCAGAAGTAATTTGATTTAAACTGCAGGAAAGAAGAGTTTGGTTAACGTGGGAAAGGGTGTCCTCAAAGGGGAATGTTTTCCCTACAGGGGGGTGGACCCCCACCCCAAACCCAACCACCCCCTGAAGTGTTAAAACAAAAGTTGGGGATATGTAAAGGGATGTTTCGGTAGGTAGTTTTTCCCAAACTTGGCTGGAGATAGATTGTGATCCCTGAGTTTTTTCCCGCCTTGGTCCAAGACTTCCCTAGTTTCTATAATTTTTTAAAGTCAAAGCCCAAACGTAGCCTTTCATCAATCCCAAGTGAAACCCCCAGTTTTTGCCCCCCAAAGTGTGAAGACAATAAATTTTGCTCATGGGTCCCCAACGAAAATGCAGCACCACTTAAAGGAAATTTGGGGAGGGGGAAAGAAAAAAAGGGGGTTGTGGTGTGGAGTTTTTAAAAACCTCGTGGTGCCTGGAGAAGGTATTTTTTTATTTTTTATTTATTATTTTTTAGAATTTTTTACCCCCCTTTCCCCTTGGAAAAGGACACAGGTGCTGACAATAATAAGGGATATAACAGCCGAACATTTAAGAGATATAAAAATTTAAAGAACAGGGAATTTGAAAAGCATCTTAGAACTTAAAAGGAACATTAGACCAAAGAGCAGCAAAAACAAAAAAATACTTATGAGTGATGGAAACGTGGAAAAAAATTGTTTTTTTTACGAAATAGTAAATAAAATCTGTGTAATCCATGGAGAAGTACATAGTGGTGTCCCCTTTTAGGGTTTGTGAAAAGGAAAGGTCTTTGTTTTTAAAAAAGAGGAAATGAGGCGCCCTGGCCCCCAATGGGGGGAGTTCAAAAGTTGGGAGCAGAACAGAGAAAGCCCTTTTTGTGTTTTCTGGAGCACCTGTGAAGGTGGCAGGTGGGAGAACCCTCTCCAGATTGGTTGCTTGTGAAGGCCCTTTTAGCCTGCGGTGATGTCAATCTATCAGCACAAAACCGAAATTTTTTCCTTGCCTTGAGTGCAAAGAAGGCCCGCCTCTCTCTCTCTCTTTTCTCTTTTCCCCTTTCCTCTCTACTGTTACTTGCCCTAATGTCAATGAGATTTTAAATGCCAGTTAATGGGGGAACTCAGAGCTTTTCTGCTCTGTGAATTGCATTGCATTCTTACAAAAAGGGAAAATTTAAGAAAAAAAAAAAAATAAACCCCAAAACGTGCAACGGAGAAGCACCTACCTTTTTTTTTTGAATAGTGCTTTCTTTCTCCTCATCGCTCTGTCGCTGGTATGGGTTAATCCCTGGCCAAGTATGTGGAATGGATGGGGGGAAAATGTGTTTGCCCTTTTATAATGCATATGCCCCAAGGGCCCTGAAAACCCATAAATATAAAAAAGTGACACGGTTCATTTCCCTTGCCTGTCATTCACTCAGGGCGTTTTCATGCCCCCTAAGATCGCTGGAATTTAAATTCGGCCAGAGATCTTGGGGTTTGTGTCTTCCTATGCCTCCCCCCCGCACTTCCTTGTCCTGTCTGCGTGAGGGGAGGGAGAACAAAAGGGAAAAAAGAATGCAGGCTCACCTCCGCTCTGCCATCCCCACTTGCCGGGACCTTTCCCAGTTCTTAAAGGGGGGGGGGGGGGCAAAAAAAAAAAAAACACAAGGGAGGGAGCTCAGCATTATGTTTTAAAATCTGCTTAAAAATTTTCACCTTCGGAGCCCAGGTTTGGGAAAAATGAGGCCCGTTTAGGGGGGCCGGTGTACTTTTTTTTTTTTTTTAGTCGGGCTGGGGGAAAATTTTTTTTTTTAGCCCAATGGGGGACCCTTTCCCCCGGATTTTAGGGGTGTTTTAAAAGGCCCTCAGCTGGTTCTGGTTCCATTCGTAATTGAAAGAAATTTTTACTTTTTATGTTGTAAACCCTGAACTTTGTTACGTCAAAAAACGCATTCTAAAAGCCATCATTGGGTTTCAGTGGTCAAAAGGAAAATAAAGTGTAGATAATACTGTATGTGTAGTAAGGCAATGCAGACTCTAAAATTTTGTCCCCCTATGTGTTTGTTAGCTTGAGAGATTTGGAAACAAGATTTATTTTATTTCTCGAAGTTTCAGGGGGGGGTTGATAGCTTTTTTGGCGCGTTCGGGAAAGTTTTTTTTCCGGGGCCACCCCCAGAGCACAGAGAAAACCCTAGTTCCCTGGCTCCTTGCCCTTTGAAAATGGTCACAGAGCGGGAAAAAAGCCGGGAAGAAAAGTTTTCCAGAACACGGCCAAATGGCGGGAAAAAATCACAAAACAGCATAAGATTTTTTTAATTTTTTTGTTTTTTTAAAATGTTTTATGCCGTTTTTCCCCAAAGGATCCAAAGGGGGTACGAATTTAAAAGTTAAAAATGAAACAATACATTAAAAATACTCAGATTAAAAAACCAAGTTGTCAATGAAATAAAAATGTATTAAAAACAGAAGTAAAAACAGAACAAAATGCCCTTTAAAAAAAAAACCCTTGGTAAAACCAATTTTTTTTAAATTCCTTGGTCAACTGCCCGAAAATAAGGGTCTTTTGTTTGCTTGCAGAAGGAAACGGTGGGTGGGGGGGGAAAGGCTTCCAAAAAGGGAGGGAAAATTTCAGCAACATGAAACACAAAAACTGCCAATCCCCCAAACAAAATGGGAAAGGGATGCCTCAGTTGGGGGGGGGGTCTTTTTGTTGATTGGGTGCGGGCTTGTCCCAAAAGGGTATTAACAATAGAGCCCGGGAAAGCAAAAATATAGGAGGACTCCTGGTTTCCTAATGAGGTGGATTGTTGACATAGAGATGGGACGACTTGAAAAATTTTTTTTTTGAGTTTTCGTTTTGTGGGCGGTTCGTTTGGTTTTCCCTTTTTTGTGAAAAATTTGCAAAAATTGTCGGTTCGTTTTTTGTTTTTTCGTTGGTTATTTGGTTTTGGGGGGGGGGGGGGCTCCCGGGGGCCCTTTGTGGGGGGTGCCTCCTCTGACCCGCTCTAAAGGGGAAAAAGGGTCCCGGGGGCACCCCTGGGTGCCCCTTCCTCCCCCTAGGAAGGGGAAGCGGCCAAGAACCCCTCAACATGGGGGTTCCCCTCTTATGCTGTGTTTCAAATGGTATGCAATAGATTGGTATTGCTACCGTTGTGCAGACAGTGAGCGTGAGGGTGGCGATAATAACAATGCCTTTACACAAGGAAGGCTCTCGCACCCCAGTCTCACAAGAAGGGAAGTGTACTTGCTGGTGTGTGCAATGAAGCAAGTGATCGGTTGGGTTAAGGTGGGTTAGTGCTAGGGGTTTGGCTAGTGAGGGTAAGGTCGGTGGGCTGGGGTTGCACCCCTGGGGCCCCTTGACCCTAAAAGGACAGTTGGACGTTGGGTAGGGCGGAGTCAAGGGTTAGGGTTTGGTTGGGGGCTAGGGCGGTTTTGGGGGGTTTTTTGGAATCCCAGAATTTCATGGCCCAAAGGGGCCATGCGATTGGTGGGATGGCTCAGAAATTTGCTGGTCGTCCACTCCCCCATGGCTGGCCCCTCGGCAGCCCTCATTGCGCAGGTGTAAATAAAAAAAAAAAATAAAATAAAAAAATTTTGGGGGAAGAGGAGGAGAGGAGAGACATTTTGTTGCAAGAAAAATCCCCTGTACGTGAAAAATTTGGGTTTTTTAAAATTTTTGCGTTTTTGTTGTGCTTGTGTTTTTTTGGCCCGATTTCAAAAACAATATTTCGTTGCCCCCCCCCCTTTTGGATCCCCCCGCACGCTGGCATGGCGGACTCGAGTCCGGCTGCCCGGACGGGGGGGAGGCGGGACCCCCCTTTAGAACCACCCTCGGTAGGTGCCCCGCGCCTTAGTCAAGCAGGCATTTTTCCGCCCCGTTTTTTTTGGCCCGGGAAAGGGTGGGGGGGGCGGGGGAGGTTTAAAAATTTTTTCCCGTGGTCCCTGCCGTTTTTTGCGCTTTAATTGGCTGCGGCGGCCCGGGAGCCGGGGACGGGGTTTAAGCGGCTGCTGGCTGCGAGCCGCGGGAGTCCCCCAGGCAGCCCCGGATGGGGGGTGGGGGGGGGGGGGGCTCCAAAACAACCCTCTGGTGGTTCCCCGAGGCACGGGATTTTTTGCCTGCTTTTTGGCGGGAAAAGGGTTTTTTTAAAAATTTTAAAAAATTTTTTTCTGTGCGCGTGGCATTGCGCGATCGGGCAAAGCAAAGGGCGGCCGACAAATCAGACCAAAATTGTTCGTTCGTCGGTTCGAGTCGAAGTTTTGGCGGGGTAAATTCCGTTACCCTTCCCTTGGTAAAGGAACCGAGTAACGGAAAAAGGAAAGGGAAATACCCCTAAGTGTGCCATCTCTAGTTGACACCTGAAACCAGTCCTAAAGAAAGCTTTAGTGGGGTTTTCCTTTTTTTTCCTGAAAGGTGTTGGAAGATAAGACCTAAACTCCGCCCCAAATGCTGCAGGCCCGGGCCCCAAAAAGTTTACCCACCCGCTCCCGGGCTTTGCAGACAATTTAAAGGGACCCGCCCACTTTAGCCGGGCAAACAGCGTTTTTTTGTACCCGGTCTTTATGGGACAAATATTTATCCCGTGTAAGGATAGGAGTGCGGGGGTTCCTGGTTTTTTGTTCTTTTTTGCGCCCCCCCCCTTTTTTAAAAGGTTGAAGCGTCCGGAACAAATGAGGTAACCAGAAGTCTTTTCTTTTTTTTTTCTCCGTCCCCCAGGAAACCGAACCAGGAAGTGCCAGGGGGGGGGGGACAGAGGAAGACGAGGAAGGGAGAACCCCCCAAGATCTCTGGGCCGAAAATTTTAAATGGCCAGCGGATTTGGGGTCGTGTTTAAAAAAGGGCCCCCCGAGTCATTTGAACAGCAAAAACCTGCCCAAACCCTTAAAAGTGGGGTTTTTATATCTCAAAATCAGTTTCCCCAAGGCCCCTTAAGTTCACCGATAAAAAAAAGGTATTGCCAAAGGAGGACTCCTCGTTTAAATAAAGCGCCCTAATTAGGTATTCCTTGTTTATTTTTGGGAAAAAACCCCTTTAAATTCAAATTACCCCCCATTCCGTTTTGTCTGATGAGTTTATTACCTTGACAAGATCAGTATCTCCAACTGGAAGTTTTTCTGAATCTCTACATCAGGGAGATAAAAGGGGGCCTTGGTCAGTGGGGGGGCCCGGGGTGTTTTCTGTAGATTTGACTAGTTTTGCAGTTTTGGCTTTCTTCCCCCCTTTTTAATTTTTTTTTTAATTTTATTGATGATCCCTTAAAATAACACATATTTACAAATTAATATGTGTTATCATTTTATATTGTGAAAAATTGTGTAACGAGTAAAATTAAAAATTTTTAACTATCCAACGGCCCGCTAATTACGTTTTCCTTTTTCGGGATTACAAAACAGAGAAATGCATTGGGAAAAAGGGAAAAAAAAAAGGGGGGGTTTTGGGTTTAACAAGGGGGTATTCACCCTAAAATTATGGGAGAATACCTTCATTTGTCAAATGCCTCCTGTTTTACTTGTACATGATAGTTCCGCAATGCAAAAAAAATTTCTGGAACTTTTCATAGAGTTTTTTTGGGGAAAAAAAAAAATCTATTGATTATGAAGTGAATGAAGAACGGAAACTGTTCAAATTACCTTTCAAAATGAGTTGAAGTTTGGTGCACCTCAATTTAAAAAAGGGTGTTGCAGCCCTTTAAGGGTCCCGAGGAGGGGGACCAAGATGATGAGGGTTGGGAAAAAATGTTTATGGAAGGAATTGGGGGCTGTGGGGATGTGATGTATGTTTAATATTTGAAATGATTACATTGGGAAAACGGGATTGCTTTGATTTCCTGGTTTGAGATGGGCGCGGGGAATGGCTGAAACTAAGGAAAAAGATTCAGTTTAAACATTGGAAGAATTTAAGACAGAGCTCTTCTGCAGGGAATATGCTGCCATGGAGGGTGGTGGGGGGTCTTCTTTGGAGGTTTTTAGAAAGAGGGTGGTGGTCTTTGTTGGAAATACTGTGCATGAAGGGGGGTTTGGGAAAGGTGGCCTTGAGGTCTCTTCCAACTTTGATTTATGGTTCTATGAGTCTGCAGGTGTTTTTTTCTGTCCGTATTGAAAAGGGCTTGAGGTTTGATGTAGCTGATAAAAATTTCCAAGGTGAAAATTTCAAAAATAAGGCTTTCGTGGGGTGGGGGTTGAATGCAGACGTCAAGGAGAAAAGGGTGGGAAAATTTTTTTGACAAGAGTTGATAAATTTAATGATGATGTGTAAGGTGGCACTGCAAGACACTTGAAATTTGTGGGTTGTACAGTTCCACAAGGGACCTGATTTAAAAAAAAGTCTGGGTTTCCAACCCCACCCCTTCTACCCCTTTTGGTATACCCCATTCTTTCCCCCCCATAGAGGAAGGTAACCATGGAATGAAAAAATAAAGGCAATTTGTCCTGCTTAGGGTCGAAATAATTTTTCATGTTGTTGAGGTTAATAAAGGTTTTTAAGGCCCAAAGCGAGTAAAAAAATTTCAGCTAAAAAAAATTTGGGTCCTGGGATTAAATTCCCCGTCGGCCCAGATCAAGCATGCCCAAAATCGGCCCGGGGGCCCAAATGCGGCGTTTTAATTCCGAGTGGCCCACGTCCTCTTTTCCCTGTGGTCAGCCCGTATGCATCCCCGCCAGTGGCCTTCCCCCTATGGATGGAGGATCGCTTGCAGTTTTCGTTTGCCTGCCCTCCCCGCCTCTGTCCTATCCCCCGCCCCCTGCTGATACGCCCCTGGCTCCGTTGTTGCAGTGTCCCCCCTGCCCCCTTTTCTGTTTTTAGAGATTGTCCAAAGTCTGGCCCGGGGGCAAAAAGTGCTGAATGGTCAGCCCCCCCCCCTTTTTACTCACCAAAAACTGGCCCTTCTTGCAAAAAGTTTTGGGCACCCCTTTTCTAGAATATTATGCCCCGTTCTGGCCCCCCACATTTTAAGAAGGATGATGGAAACAAGAAAAACCCGAGGACGGAAACCCAAACACTTAAGAAAAGACTGAAAAAAACTGGGTTTTTTTCTTGGGGGGGGGGAAGACTGAGGGTGATCGATAGCCTTTTCAAAAACTTTAAAAACGTCATACAAAGGGAAGAGGGTTTTGTTTTCAATTATCCGGTGAGGGAAAAAATAAAGGGCCAATTTACAAGAAGAGATTTCAGTTGAACCTACCCAAAAAAATTATTAACTGATAGAGCAGCATGACAACGGAACCAATTACCCCAGGAAGTGGCAAATGTCCACATGGGGGCATGCAAGAGAAAAATAGAATCCCCCTGGCAGATTCCCTTTTATTTGTTTTCCCGCCCTTTAGCAGAGCGTTGGACCCATGCCCATTTGGCCCCCTTCCAAATCGTTATTCTACGGTTGATTCATACGGCTCATTGCCTCTGTTGGAAAACGTGTTACCGATTTCAAACAGGAAATGCTCTCCCCATGTGTGAAAAAAGGAAAGGGAAAAACAAATTTAGAAGAAATGTGTGTTGGGAAAGCATGGCAATCTAGCTTTATTTCCCTTTCTTTCTTTTTTTTATGTGTCTTTACGCCTTTTTAAACCTTAAAAATTTTAATTTGCTGCTGAGATAAATCCATTTGTAAGTAAGCAATATGATAAAGGCAGGTTGCCTTTGAAAAACCTCATAGTGAAGTTTAGAAAAAAAGGATTTAGGGGGAAATAAAGCAAAAATGAAGATAGCTGTATACTGAGATTTATAATGGCAAAAGCCCTACCCAAAGTTTTATTTATTTATAAAAGGATATTTTACCCCTTTTTTTGTTTTTTTTGCAGGGGTTCAGTCTTATCATGACTTATTGTTTCTTTCTCAAACACTTTCTGGCAGCCTGCGTAAAACTGGCTTTTACAAAAATTTTCTTTTATGATTTTAACCTCTTCCCTTTGGGATGTGCAAGCAAGGGCTTCGGGGTTTCCATTAGAGAATTTTGGGGTTTAACAAAACCCGAGCTTCCATTTTATTTTTTAACGGTGGCCCCCGGAGTAACCTATACTTGTACTAGTGTGTGTGTGGTGTGTGTTGTGTCATTTTATTTGACGACTTTCGTGACCCTGACCCGGAGTTTTCTTGGAGGGGTATGGGGGTTTGGGTTTTCCGTTCCTTCCGGCACCCCAGCACCAGGTATTCCCGGTGGTTCCCCCTCCCAAATACTAAAACAGGGGACCCCGCTTGCTTCTGAAAAAGGGCGAGATCGGATGTGCTTAGGGCATTCTTGACCTTTTTTGCATATTTTGGGTGCCGCATTTGAAAATGCCCCCTCAGGCAGTGTTTTTCCCTCTCAAACCTGGTTAAAGATAAAGGATGGTCAGTGCGAGAGGGAAGGGCTTTGCAGTCGCATCTTGGATGCAAAAAGAAAAGTACCCATTGAACTGCCCACTGTTTTTCCCACCGTGGTGGAGGCCTTTGTTGCTATCAAAAATCCTTTTGGGTAATCACTGTTATCGTTGTTTCCTATGCTGTCAGTTGCCTCCAATTTGGGCATGGGGTCTTCCTAGGTGGGCACCCCCTCCCGGGGGGTTGCTGGACTTATAACTTCCTGGCTGGGGGACCTCCCCCGGGGGTTGCATGGCTTATAATTCCTGGGTGGGCCACCTCGGTGGGTTGCATGGCTTATAACTTCCCGGTGGGCACCTCCGGTGGGTTGCTGAGACTTTTAAAATTTCCCAGGCGGGCACCTCCCCCGGTGAGGTTGCATGAGCTTTAACTTCTTTGGTGGCACCTCCTCTGTGAGGTTTCATGAGACTTTACTTT
Source organism: Phrynocephalus vlangalii (assembly GCA_037367305.1). NCBI lineage: Eukaryota > Metazoa > Chordata > Lepidosauria > Squamata > Agamidae > Phrynocephalus > Phrynocephalus vlangalii. The sequence goes on along the minus strand of JAWVWN010005975.1, from coordinate 13,802 downwards.
TTTTGCTTCTGGGGTCTTTGCAATATCTAGCTTTCTGGTTCGGAGTGGAGGTCAGGGGTCTAGGCTGGGTGGGTTATGAGGGACGGGGTCGAGTTGCCCCCCTCCTAGGACAGAAGCCAAATTAAAAAAATCGGGGGCAATCCAAATCTGAAGATTTTTATCTCCCCGGGTTTTTTTGCCACCCCTTATTTTACAGGCGGATGATCGATATTTATTAAAAAATTTTATTGGGATACTCATCTAAAAAATTTACCATATGGCCCCAGTGAACTTTTAAAAAGGGTGCCGGGGTTAACAAAGGTTTAAAAACCCCACATCAAAATTAAATTTTAATGGGTCTCTCTCCCTCCCCCCCCGGTCCGTTATGTTTTATGTGATTTATTGTGGTTTTATTATGCCTGTTTACATGGTGTATTGTTTCTATGAATGTTGTAAAATGCGTGGGCTTTTGGCAGATGGAAGGATATAAATGAAAAAATAATAAAATCAAAAAAAATAAATTACATGACTTTTTAGGAAGGGTGGGAGTATTAAAAAGTAATCAAAAACAAACTACAATCTATTCCAATAAAAGAAAAAAGGGAAAATGCAAAAATGACCCGTGTTTGGGATTTCTCCCCCCCACCCCCAAAGTAAAAAGCCCCGTTTATGTCTAATGTTGAGAGTTTTTTCCTGTTATTCGTGTGATTTTGGGTTCCCTTTTGCTTAAAGCATTTCTAATGTCCTGAATTGGGGGGGATTGAGAACAGATCCTGCCCTCTCGTGTGATAGCTTTTCAGTACAGTGGTACCTCGGTATGAATTTAATGCTTTTGAATGCATGTCTTAAGTTGAAATACCCCTTAAATGGGGGACCCATTAAAAAACGAAGTAAAAAAAAATTAAAAAAAGAAAAAATTTTTTAAGCGAGCAGAAATATTAAAAAGTGTAGGGGCAGTTTAAAACGCAAAAAAAATTTTTCCTTAAATTAAATTTCTCTTAAGTTGAGCTGTTTAAATTGGAGTACCCCTGTTTTAAAAAGGCTATCCCCTTCCCCCCCAGTTTTCTTTTCTCAAGGGTAAACATGCCAGTTCTTTCGGTTTAAGTTGGATCTTAGCTTTGGTCATTCCATTATTTTGCCTGCTAGAAATCCCAGTCATAACATAGACGGAATCCCCCTGAGCCTAGTTCATTTGTAAATGGCAACTGGAACAGTCCCATTGAATCAAAGGAAAATTTCACTGGACGGTTACCTGTCCACTTCGTCCTGGAAGTTGTTGGTGTTGAGTCGGGGAGCGGTCACATGGTCTTTTGAGTTCTGTCCCCGTTCGGTGTTTACGGGGGGGGGGTGGATGTACCCAATGACTATTCCGCACGTCCCCGTTCCGTTGAGATGTGAATTCCTTTTCCTTTGCATGTCAAGGCGAAACTTTTTTGCCAAAAGTAAATTTGCTACTATTCAAAACTGTTAATTGTTAAAGGCCCGGTTTGCGTGATGACAAAATTTGGGTCCATCCGAACTTCTGCCCTAATGAACTAAAGATGACCCGACGAAAGAGAAGCAAGTTGGTGTTTTATTAGGGGAAAGGGTTTTGCTAAAAAAATCCCCTAAAAAAAAAAACTTTGAACATGAATAAAATATCGTGAATTAAAGTAAAAAATTTTTCTTAAAACAGAATCAATTTCCCGTCCTTGGTCTGGGGGGAGGATACAGTACAAAAGAAGAATGTCCTGGCTTTACAAACTACTTTTTAGTTATATTCCATGTGATATAAAAAGAATAAAAATATATTGTATTGAAATTCACTGAGCTGAGATAGCTAATTAGGAGTCTTATGTCAGGTGTGAAGAATTTTTATCTTATAACCCCGAAATTTAGGGTTATTTTGATAAGTGGTAAAAAATTTTTTTTTCCCATGGGGACGCAAATACAGTAATTGATGTACCCCGTGGTCAGGTTGTTTGCCAAGTGTGAGGGAATCCATTTTGATTGGTGGAAGGACTGGACAGTTCATGAAGGGTGATGGGGGTTTTTAAAGGGCCCCCTAAGGAGGGTTCTGTTAAACAGCTTTTAGGAAAAGCTCAAAGCTCCTTTTTCTATTTGTTAATTCAATTGATCCTGTATAATGCGACTCTACTTATACTGGAACCCCTATTGCATTGTAAGCATAAATTTGTATCAGATAGCTTTATTCTTTTTAGTGGAAGTAACTTTTTCTTAAAAAATCGTAACCCGGTGTGAAAAATTTATTTGGGCCGCCCCCAAAAATAGCAGACCAAATACAAGTGCAAATGTCAAATAAAATAAACAATAACAAAAAAAACAAACAAACAAAAAAATAAAAAGTAATAAAACATTTCACATGTTGACAAACAGAAGGGTTTTACATGTGGGCGACCCCTGAATCCTCGTTTAATTTGTTTATTTACCTGGGGGAAAGTCCCCCGGGGAGTCCATTGATTCCCTAAATGAAGGGGCCCCAGATAAATCTGCATGGATTTTCTTGGGGCAAAAAAAATGCTGTTGAACTTTGGGCACATTTTGGAAGACAAAAATTCCTGGGAAATACAATAATGCTAGAAAGGCGGAAAAAAGCAGGAGAAAAAGGCAAATATTTTGATGGATTTTGGGTCCCTAAAAAAAACTGTGGTGACTTGCAGGGATGAGCTGAGAGATGGCGCTTTAGGGTTATTCATTATTCATTTTGGGTTGCCATGGCTGGAGGTGTGTGGGTGCCCATAAGAAAAATAAACAACATACAGAATTTTGGGGGGCATTCAAGATTTTTGAAATTTTTTTATTAGGAAGGGGTGAAGGAAACAGATGCAGGTGGGGGGCAAAAAGTGGGAGCGTTGATTTTTGTTGTTTAATAAATTATTAAGAAAAAAAAACACACTTTTCCAAATAAAGGTCAGGGTATCAAAACTATGGGTTTTTCAGTAGTGATGTATGGAATTGAGAGCTGGGTATAAAAAAGGTGACGCCGCAGTTGACGCTTTGGGCTGTGGGTGGAGGAGGTCTTGACAGTTCCTGGATCCAAGGAGACAACTTCCATCTGAAAGAAATCAAACCCCGAATGTTTATGGAAAGGGCAGATTTTGAAGTGAGGTCCAGTATTTGGCCCCCCTATGAGGAGAAAGGATCCTTGGGGAAAATCCCCGTGTTGGGAAAGATTGAAGGGAAAAGGGAAAAAGGGGCGGAGAGAATAAATGGTTGGACGTGTCATCGATGCAACCCATAGGGTTTTGACCAACTCGGGAAAGGGAGGGGAAAATAGGAAGGCCTGGGGAGCTTGGTCCATGGGGTCATGAAGGTGGAAGATGAACGGGTGAACAAAAACAACAAAAATATTAAAAAGCATAAGGGCTGTTGTTTAAGTCCTTATGCCAGTGGAGGTAATCATAACAATGGATTTTTAATTCCTCCAAATGTCACAACATTTAGGTTCTACCTAAAACAGCGGGGGCTTCAAAATTTTTCCCATTTTGAAATTTTAAATGCAAAAGTTGTTTTTGAAATTGTTTTGTAGGTGAAATCCCCTTTTTTTTTATCAAGTACAGAAAAAAAAATGAGTGAAACAAAGGTGTTTTTCTCTAAGGGAAGGGTTTTTAAGGGGAAAAAAAATAAATAGGGGGATATCTGTCTATATATGCTTTTGAAAGTATTTGTGTATGTGTAAATTTAAAAAAAGATGGGGTTTTTTATGCTGTAACAAATGAAATGAAATAAAGCGTACAAAACAGAAAAACAAAGGCGGGCTTCAAGGCAGTTAAACAATGTCAAATGCTGGCCTTGTCCAAACCCAGAAATAATACACCCATGCGGAATGTCAGAGTATGGCTTTAAACTGATGCTAAAATGCTTACTTTTCCCGTCCTTGCCCCCCCACGACAAAGAAGCCAAACTGAGGGGAGAGGCAGATTTAACTAGTCATAAAATACCCAAACAAAGTCCTAGATTTAGGATTTAACCCCCTTTTGCTAAGGGTCAGAATTTTGGGCACCCCAGCATACAGACAAAATGAAATAACTGCTTGTTGTTTTTGTTGTTCAGTCGTTCAGTCGTTCCCCTCTTGTGAACCCCCTGGACCAGAGCTGAGGTTCCTATCCTCCCTGCCTCCGGGGTTTTGTCAAATTCATTTTGGTTGCTCGATGAACCGTCCAACCTTCTCATTTTCTGTCGTCCTCTTTTCCCTTTTTCCTTCGATTTTTTCCCCGATCGGGACTTTTCGGGGTCCTCTCTTTCTGGGTGGCCCAAATACGGAGCCTCAGCTTCAAAAATTGCCTTCCGTGAACTTTTGGGGTTGATTTTTTTCAGAAAGGATAGGGTTTTATTCTTGCGTCCCCGGGGATCTAAAATTCCCTCCCGCACCACAGCTCAAAAGCATCGATTCTGCGGCGTCAGCCTTCTTTATAGTCCAGTTCACTTCCATCATAAAAATTTGGAAAAACCATACTTTAAACCCCCCTGACCCTTTGTGGCAAAGTGATGTCTTGCTCTTTAGGTGCTATCTGGTTTGCCCTTGCTTTCCTCCAAAAAAGAGGCGTTTTTTATTTATTGTGCAGTCGCCTTGCAGTGATCAAGGGGCCCCAAAAAAATAAAATCGTCATTGTCCATTTCTTCCCCCTTTTATTTGCCAGGAGGTGATGGGACCCGTGGCAAAGATCTTAGTTTTTTTATGTTTGGTTAGCCCCTTTTTTCACTTCCCCTTTCACCCTCATTAACGCTTCTTTAATTCTTCCTCCCCTTGCTATTGGTAGTATCATCTGCGTATCTGGGTTTTTTGTATTTCTTCGGCAATCTTAATTCCGGGTTGTGATTTTCCAACCCGGCCCTTTTCATGATTACTCTGCATATAAATTAAAAAGCAAGGTGACAGTATAAGCCCTTTTCGTATCCCTTTCCCAAATTTTAACCGAGTTGTTCCATATCCCGTTTGCGGTTGGGGCTTGTCCCACATTTAGATTTCTTTGGGAAGAAAGGTGGTCAGGAAATCCCATTCCTTTAGGACGCCCTAGTTTGTTTTTTGGGGCTACACGTCGAGGCTTTGCTTGTCAATGAAGAGAAGTAGATTTTTTCTGGAACTCTCTGGCTTTTATAATCCGCGCATGTTGGCGATTTACTTAGTTCCTTCCCCTTGAAATCCGCTTGTGTTTGGAAATTTCTTTCCACATACTGCTGAAGCTGCCTTGTAGAATTTTGAGCATAACCCTTTCTGCATTGAAATGAGTGCAATTTTGCGTTGTTGGGGAATTTTTTGGGTTTTCCTTTTTTTGGGATTGGGGTGTAGACCCATCTTTTCCCGTCCTCTGGCATGCGGGTTTTTTAAATTTTCTGGCATATTTAGCAGCACCCTTTTCGCATCCTCTTTAAGATTTTAAAAAGGGCAATTGGGAAAAGCCATCACCTCATGGCCTTGTTGTTTGCAATGTTTTAAGGCCCCCTTACTTCACTTTCCAGGTGTTGGCCCAGGTCAGCATACGCTATCTTTGGTTTTCGGGAATCCGCTTTTTGATATAAATTCTTCTGTAATTCTTGCCATCTCTTCTTGATCTTTTGTTCGTTAGGTCCCTACCATTTTTGTCTTTATCTATCCATTTTGACGAAATACCCCTTTAAAATCTCCCAATTTTTTTGAACAGTCTTGGTTTTTTCCCTTTTTTGTTGTTTTCCCCTTTTCTTTGCATGTTCATTCAAAAAGGCCCCCCTGTCTCTCCTTGTATTTTTGGAAAATCGCATTCGTTTTCTGTATCTTTCTTTTCTCCCCTTTCATTTTGGTCCTTCTCTCCTCCCCTATTTGCAGGGGCCCTTTTTGGCAACCACTTTGCTTTCTTGATTTTCTTTTCTTTTTGGAATAGTTTTTTTGCGCCTCCTGTAAAAAGTTACAAGCCCCATCATAGTTTTCAGGTGTTCTGTCCACCCAAAAAAGTTCCCTTTAATTTTTCTTCACTTCCCCTGTGTTTCATTGGGTTTGATTAGGTTTTACCTGATGGCCCAGTGATTTCCCTACTTTCTTGTTTAAATTTGAATTTTGAAATAAGAAGTGAGATTGAGCCCAGTCAGACCAGGGGTTTTTTTTTGTGACTGTTTAGGCCTCATTTTGGCTGAGTGAACATAGTCAATCTGATTCCCGGGATTGTCCCTTGGTGTGTCCTGTGTAGAGTCGCCTTTTGTGTTTTGGAAAAGAGTGTTTGCAATGACCAGCTTGTTCTCTTTACAAAACAATTAGCCTTTTCCCTGCTTCATTTGGAAACTCCAAAAGGCCAAACTTGCCGTTATTTTTTATCATTGACTCCCACTTTAGCATTCCCAATCCCCCTATGATGAGAAGAAATCTTTTTTGGTGTCAGTTTAGAAGTTTTGTAAGTCTTATAAATTTGTCAAACCCGTCTCTTCAGCATGGTGTTGGGCATAAATTGGATTAATGTGATGTTCAAAGGGCTGCCTTGGAAACGTCCGAGATATTCTTATTTTTTAGGTTGTTCCAGGGATGCTTTTTTCACCCCATTGTTTTCTATGAAAGGCTACTCCCTTTCTTCTATGGGGGTTCTTGCCCACGTGTGATGGATAGTCATTGAACTGAATTCACCATTTGTCCATTTAAGTTACTGTGCCCAGGATGTCAATGTTTATTTTTCCATCTCAGTTTGACCCCATCCCCTTACCTGGTTATAGATCTCACTTCCAGGGTTCTATGCCCCGTATATTTCTTTGCAAAATTGGATTTCCTTTCTTTCAGGCCGTCTGCAGCTGAGGTCCTTTTGGGTTTCCCAGCCACTTCATTAGCTTGGAGTACTTTTATTGTCCTCCCCTCTTCCTCAGTAGCTGTTGGGGAAAAACCCTTCCGACCTGAGGGGCTCATTTCCCGGTCATATCTTTTAGCCTTTTGTTTTGACCAGGGTTTGTTCTTGGAGGGATACGGGGGGGTTGCAGTTCCTACCCGGAAGTCTTATTACAGGGTCATTGTCACCAGTGTAATTAGCCCTTTCAATGATGAAAGCACAGTTCGCCCGTTTTATTTTTAGCCTCACTGTCAACTGGGAACAAAAGTAGAAATGTGCCCCATTTTAAGATTTTCCAGATGAGGCTGCTTGGGAGATCGGGAAAGGGGGGGGAAAAGCAGAAGTGCAGAAGACGTGTGAGAGTGTCTCGTAGTCCAAAAGCATCAGAGACCCGCGATGGGGAGACCCCGGGGGTGGAGGAAATAACATTATTTTTATTTTTTATTTATTAAATTTATTACCGTCCTTTAGCTACAGACTATTTGGGAGGAGCTAGAGTAGCTTGAAAAAAATGAATATGGGTTTGGGAAAGGGGGCTTAAAAGGCTGTATCAACTCAACCCCAAAAGTCAACACAGGAATCCAAAGCAAAAAGTCTAAAAATCACAGAATAATTTGAAAGTGATTTCAATACTTAGCCGCCCTTTAAAACAATAAATTTTGAAGGCTCTTTTTTTTTTTTTGTGGGGTGGGAGTGATTGACAACAGCCAAGCCAGCTGTCTACTATGTGAACTGTGGGAAAATTGGAAGGGGTACAGCCCTTCTGATACTGATTTATGGCAAAAGGTGGGCATGAGTGGCACTATTTTTAGCATTTTATATTATTTATTTATTTATTTATTTATTTATTTATTTATTTATTTATTTATTACATTTATATACCATCTATTTTCTGAAGCGGAACTCTGGGCAGTTTACAATGATGATAACATTTTCCACCCACATTGTCCTTCATTCTACTTATAGCCTGCTCTTGGATCAAGACTGGTCCCTGAAGCCACTTGTGATTAAAATCCACTCAAAGAAATTTAGGATATATTGTGTGGTGGTGGGTGGGCAGTACCTTCTTGTAATCCTCCCCCCCCCTACGAGAATTCATTAATCCCTTACGTTACAGCCTACAAGTAGATCAACACTATTCATATCCCCACATTGAATAGACTTGTTGACGTTGCCTTGTAATAAAGCAAAACGGTATTAAACTTCCCAGCAGTAACCGCATTGTGCAGCTCCTTTCTCAGAGCTTCCCCTTAATATTTCATCTTTTTCTCTAGCCAGTACATATTTGCATTCTTCCCACAGGATTACATCCACCTACTCAAAACCCTTCAAAATAGTAACAAGGTTCAGCAGTTGTGCAGTCCAGGAGGGTGGGAAAGCCTTTAAAAAAAAACCACACACACACAATCTTGTTCCCATTTTGTGTTGCTGATTACACAACCTATTTCAAGCCTCACTGAAAATTCTGTAGAAAGGAAAGGCTGAAGTGAAGTCATGAGATTTACAGGTCATGGGATTAAGAGCACAAGATGAGTCCTTGCTAAATCAAGCCAAAGGCCCACCTGATCCACTGTTCTGTTTATACAATGACCAACCAGATGCCCCTGAGAAACTATTACTAGAAGGACAAAGGGCACTCTTTCAAAGATGAGGATGTACACATATTAGACAAAGAAGAGAGGTGGTTTGAGAGAGGAGTAAGGGAAGCCATTCATGTGAGCATTGAAAACCCCTCCCTCAACAGAGGTGGTGGGCTCAGGCATAGTCTATCTGCTACTTATCAGGCTGTGCTTTCCAAAGTACCCAGACAAATCAAAAAGCCTTCACCACCAAGGCCATAGCTAACGACCCATACTTGATAGGTTTCAACACCTTAGGCCATTGTTCACCTTAAGGCTATGGATACTATTGTCTCTCTAACGAGCCTATTCAGGCCATTGTTCATCTTATGAGCCTAATTCAGATCAGAGTGACAAAAGGTCAAAGCTGACTATAAGATGGAGGACTTGCATTAGTTGTATTCAGACCAATGAAGCTGTTTGGCTGAACAGCAAAATGTTTCTCTCTCTCAAAAAAGAAGTGCAGTAGCCATGACTCAACTTCCAGATAAACTCACCTGGATGACTGAGAATCTTCACAGGCATATTACTAGGGGTAGGATCAGCACAATCCTTTTCTGCTAGAGTCTCTTACCAACGGGTGGCTCGGGAACATACAGCCTTTACTATGGGTTGGATGAATAACAACTTTTCTCAACTCAAGAGAAATTACGTTTTGGAGTACTATTCTCAGCATGCACAGTGGGGAATTCTGGGAGCTGTACTCAAACAAACAAACAAACAAACCCCACAACCCTCATGGCACAGAGGTTAAATTGCTGTACCGCAGCTACTACTCTGCTCACAAGCTGGGATTCAATCCCAGGTAGAAGGCTCAAGGTTCACTCAGCCTTCCAGCCTTCCAAGGTCTGTCCAATGAGTACCCAGCTCACAGGGGACAATATGTGGCCTGCATAAATTGTAAACTGCCCCGTGTTTCAAGCATTATGAGGTAGTACATAAGTAGAACACTTTGCTTTGCTTTTTTCAAGCGCTTAATAAACAAATGTGCCTGACATGTGATATCCTACTGAGTTGCCAGCCATTCATTCATTTACTGTGCAGTAGGACCCCCTATCCATTGATTCATTATTCACTGATTCAGTTATCCACAGTTGGCAGAGGGAAAAATTAAATAATTCAGCAGCCACAAAGGAAGCTGTGAAGCAAGCTGTTGTTACAAACAGCAGCTGTAAAGCAAGCTATTGTCGCAAACAGTGACCATAAAGCAAGCTACTGCCTCAAAACAGCAGTCATAAAGCAAGCTACTGTCAGGAAACAGCAATTTGGAGGGTGGGGTGGGCAGGCATTCTCTCTTATCCACGGTTTTCATTATCCACGAGAAGGCCTGGAACCAATCCCAAGCGGATACCCGGATCCTACTGTATTATGATTCCCTTCCATTTAATGTATATTCTGCTTCCCCCACCCCCAATTCAGGGGTTACAAAATGGTGGTTGTGGGGTTAAGACTGACTAACCTAGACATAAGAGCGTGGGACGTACATTAATACTGAGACCCAGCGTGCCACAGCCCCACACATGCCTTTCCACTCCTCAACCTGGCAAAAATAACATTTTAAAAAAAAAAAAGAGCTCAAGAGGCCAACGAGGAACGTTCTGCGGTTGCGCAACCCCCCCCCCCCAATCTCCTTGGCCAGCTCGCGCCGGGACTGTTGGGCGCGCGCCCCCACGCGCCGCTCCACAACGCCGCCGCCGCCGCCCTTGCCCTCTTATCCCCCCTCCCCTCCCCTCCCCTCCATCCACGAAGGCGAGGGAGAATCGCGCCTGCGCATTGTCGCCGGTGAGAAGCCAGTACAGAGGCGTCAGGCGACGGCGGCGGCAGCAGCAGCAGCAGCCGCTGCAAGAGCAAGCAGGAGGCGGGCCTTCGGCAGGGGGCCGCGTGAGCGCGCGGGGCAGAGAGAGAGAGAGAGAGGGAGAGAGAGGTGTTCTGAGGGGGAGACGAAGCTCGGCGGAATGACGGCTAGACCGACCCACGGACCCACCGACCGACGGACGGACTGACTGATTGATTGACTGGCTAAAGGCTCAGACCTCGTAGCCGGAGCGCCTTCGTGGCTTCTTACCTCCCTCCCCCCCCACCAACCCCTCCTTTAAGGAAGAAGTGCCCCGCCAGCTCGCGCCGCCTGAGGTATACCGCCCCCCTCCCTCACCCAACGCCCCGCGTGCCTCCTCGAGCGCCTCACAAGCAACGGTTTTTAACCGCCCGCCCGCCCTTCCTCCTCCTCCTCACCCCCCCAGTCGTCGTCCCCCCCCCCAGCCCCGGGCCCGTCCTTCCTCGTTCCCTTCCTTTTCGCTCCGCTTCCCTCCCTGCCCCGGCGTCCCAGAGAGGGAGGGAGGGAGGGGAAGAAACTCCTTTACACCCACCCCCATCTCTCTCCTCCTAGCCCCATTGCGACCCCTCAGATTCCCCCACCACCTCCGGAGGGATTGCCCCACGAACCTGTTTTATTCCTGGGTTCGTCCGCCTTTCCAACTTGCTCCTTTTTCCCCATTTCCCCGTCTCCTATTGACGTGTTAAACCCCCCCTCCCCCAAAAAAAGACAACCTTCTCCCCCCACTTGATCCCCTTATCTCTCTTTTTCCGAGGTAGGTGGGGGGGCGATCCCTCTTGAAACCAGTGCCTTTTTTTAAAAAAAATCAGGCTCCCCCACTTCCTCTCTCTCCTCTCCTCCCTCCCCCCCCAACCCCCCCACAAGTGGGGGGTCGGCTGGGTGTCATTGCTTCTGCCCTTCTCCGATTTTTATTTTTATTTTTCAAAAAAAAAAAAAGCAGAAGTGAACATTGCACCCGATTGCACTTCTGCAAAAAATAAAAAACAAACAAACAAACAAATAAATAATAAAATCTCTTCCTGGTGGCGGCGCTCCAATCAGTCCCGGATTTTGTCCGCCGACTTGGCTTTGCTGGCTGGCTGGCTTGCTTTCCTGGGCCGGAGGAGCCCCCCACCCCCGGGGCCGGCATGGCTCTCGCCCGTCGCCTGATCGCTTCCTTGCAGGACCGGGAAAAAGGGGGCCCCGTTTCCAGGGGGCCTGTGCGGCGTGGAAGGGCCGCGGGTGCCGAAAGGATTGCTTCCTGGACCCCATGTTGGCCAACGGGAGCAGCGCTGCAGCTGCCCGGCCGGTGCCCAGGTGGAGGGCGAAGGGGGGAGGCGCCGATCGAACCGGGGCCCGAGTAGTAGTAGTATCAGCAACAGCAGCCAAAGTGGACGGCAAGGCGACGGGTGGGACTGGAACGGGTCAAGAACGGTTTGATTGCTGGGGAACCCTGCGGGTTCGAATCCCACCCCGGAGGGTCCAGGGGGAGACAAAAGACAGCCCTGGGGCGCCAAAAGACACCCTGACGCAACTCTGACGGGAGAAACCATCTGCCAGGAGTTCTCCATCCGCAACCCCCCCTTTATTACCTGTTCAGCTTCGGCACCGAACTGGGCAATGAGCTCTTCTATATCGTTTTTTTCCCCTTCTGCATCTGGAATCTCGATGCCCGCCTGGGAGGAGGCTCTTTATCATTTGGGTTTGGGCATGTACCTGGGTCAGTGCACCAAGGATGTGATCCGTTGGCCAAGGCCTGCTTCCCGCAGTGGTCAAGCTGGAAATTTTTTTATAAAATCCGAGTACAGATTTCCCCCCACCCATGCGATGTAGGCACAGCTATCCCATGGCACTTGTTTTGCTCAGTTATGGGCAGTGGCAGGTAGGCCCCTTTCTTTTTTATGATATGATGTTTCTTTTTTTATTTATCTGCTATGCAGTATTTGCTTTCTACCCCTCCTATTCCCCATAGAAGGGTTTTTTGGTGAAAATATGAAAAACGTGTTTCTTTTTTTAACATGCAGGAAAATGGGGGGGGGGATATCCCTCACAAACAGCTAGGAATGTTGGCCTTTTTAAAATTTTAGTGTTCTGAAAAAGCCTTATTTTTGATTTCATTGGTAAAGTTTGAATATTAATTTCTGGCACAGTCAGGCTTTATGAGAGTTAATCTGAAAAACTAGGTGTTGATAGGTTACCTAAGGATTTGAAAATGAAAGTGTACATTTGAAGTTGTTCTTCTTTTCCCTCTTGTTGAAGATTTGGGAATTCTCTCAAGATCTAGACATTTCTTTATTTAATCCTATATTTTTCTCATTGTATGTAATTGGATCTTCACACACACACACACACACACACAACAACACCCTACCTCTGTAAGGTTTGTTAGTTTCCATTCCAACTAAAGTGTGTAAGTTTTCACAGATTGCATATGTTTTACCAGTTTGGTGTGATCCAGCTCTATCTGCATCCAGTAAGGAAATGCAAATAGCTTGTTTTTATTGGATGAGAGATTCCTTTCTGTACCCATCAAAAGATAATACTAGACAGTTCAGTAATGTCTGAATAAGCATCCTGAGGTAGGTGTGATGGTACCAGTCCACATAAAGCATTTGCATCATCTGTAGAAGAAGCTCCTTGCATAAGAAAATAAGAACAGCCTTGCTGGAAAAAGGCTACAGCCCATCCGTCCGGTGTTCTGTCTCAACAAAAGTGGGCTCACCATTTGCTTCAGGGTATTCCCAAGCAGATGTCTTTCCCTGCTTACGTTCCCCGCAAATGGGATTGAGAGATCTCCTGCCTATCTCTCCAACCCGGAGGTTTTCCCCTTTGGCATCCATTAATGATAGCCATTGATACCCTTGTTCTCATGAAAATTGCCTAATCCTTTCTTTAAAAAGGGTGACAGTGTCACCACTTATTCTGGCAAGGAATTCCACAGACCCGTGATCCTCTGAGTGAAAAGTACATCCTCTTTGTTTTAGATCTAGCACCAAAGTTTCATGGTGCTCCCTAGTTCTAGTGTTGGGGCAATAGGGAAAACAGCTTTTCCTTATCTACTTTGTCCACAACGTGTATGATTTTTTAAACTTCAATCAGGTCACTCTTAGGCGCGGTCGTTTAAGAGTGAAGGGCCAGCCCCTGTAGCCCCAGATGGGAAGGAAGGTGTTTTAGTCCCCCAATCACCCTGGTTTTCCTCCTCTGCACTTTTCCCATTCCAATCTCCTTTCGTGTGTGGATTTCCCTTGAATTTCACAGTATCACGTTTTTTAATTTAGTTTCCTATTTCTGTTTTGCTGTGAATTAATGAAATAATTGCTTTGTTTTTGTTATAAACAGCTGCAGGAATGTGTAGCTGGAGGTCGTGGTAGGAAATTTGGTCCCCTTTTATTTATGTTGTAGGACTTAAGATTCTTGTTTTTGCTGCAATAGACAAAACATGGTTACTGCACCACTCTGCAAATTTACTATCATTCTTTGTCTTGGTAGAGTTGTTTGGGAAGCCCTCACTGGTTCCTTGAACTCATTTTCTCTCATTTTAATGGAAAGTTGTTTTTCTCTACAATATCTTTGGTAAACCCAATCTTAATAAGCTTATGTTTGTTTGCC
>JAWVWN010005974.1:0-21847 GCA_037367305.1 Phrynocephalus vlangalii | reverse complement strand
ATTGTATACAAAAACACCCTTGACGCTGTCAGGCTCTCTGCATTGGCGGTTCCAGGTATTGAGGTCCTCCACGTGGCAATTGGGGGCAGGGAAGGAATTGGGATAGTGCTGGCGTACTGCATTCCCCGTGACCCAGCATTTTCCCTTCCGGAGCTGGCCACCTTTGTCTCTGGGGCGTTGTTGAGGTCTCCCAGGCTTTTAGTTCTGGGTGACTTCAACATCCATGTGGAGGCTCAGGTTTCGGGTCCAGCTCTAGAGTTCTTAGAAACCATGGCTTCCTTGGACATGTCCCAACTTGTCAACAGCCCCACCCATGGGGCAGGATATACATTAGATTTGGTTTTTGCAAATGGACAGAGAGAGAGTGGCCCGATGGTGACTGACCTCAAGTCAGTCCCCTTGTCATGGTTGGACCACTACCTGATTAAATGCAGCCTCACAGTGGCACCCCCTCCCCGCAGAGAGCTTGGACCCATTAAGATGGTCTTCCCACGCAGGCTACTGGATCCTATTGGTTTCCAGGACGCTATGGGTGGCTTACCCGCTGAACTTGTTGGTGCTCCTGTCGACACTCTGGTGGATAGTTGGCATACTTCTGCCACCAGGGCAGTGGACACGATTGCACCCAAAACGCCCCCTCCATCACATGGCCCGCCCAGCTGCATGGTTTAACCAGGAGCTGCAGGCCTTAAAGCGACATTGGAGGAGGCTAGAGAGCATCTGGAGGCAGGCCCCAACGGAAGATAATCTATCAGCCGTGAAGATCACGTCAACCATCTATCTAGCTAAGATCAAGGCCACAAGAAGATCTTACTTTGCTACCCGGATAAGCGAAGCACAAAATCATCAGGCCGAATTGTTTCACATAGTGCACAATCTATCTGGGGTTGGTCACAGTGAAAAGCCTCCCCCTAGTATTTCCTGTGACCAATTTGCAGCATTCTTAAGACTAAAGTGGAGACCACCCACCGGGACCTGAACCTTGCCCGGCATTGCTTTCCAGCTTTCAACCAGTGATGCTGACAGAAGTGGACAGAGCCCTTGATCACTGTCGGGCCACCACCTCCTCCTTGGATCCTTGCACGGCCTGGTTAATAAAAACAGCCAGGCCAATTATGAATGAATGGGCCACAGTAATGATTAATGGGTCTCTCCTTGAGGGCAGGGTCCAATCCAGATAAGTCAGAAGTGCTGTTGATGGGTGTTCCACCTGACAGGTTACAGGGCCATTCCTCTGTCTTGGATTGGGCTGCACTCCCCCTAAGGGACAGGGTCTGCAGCTTGGGTGTACTTCTGGGCTCGGGTCTTACCCTGGAAGCCCAGGTGGACTCAGTGGCCATGGGAGCCTTCTTACAGCTGCAGAGAATATATCAACTCCTCCCTTACCTGGATGAGCAGAGGCTGGCAACAGTCACACATGCACTGGTAACAACCAGATTTGACTTATAATGTGCTTTATGTGGGACTGCCTTTGAAGATAGTCCAGCGACTGCAACTGGTATAGAACCGGGCCACACAGCTTGTGAGTGGTGATGTGCAGTTTCGTATTAGGCCAGTTTTAAAAAATTTACACTGCTTGCCATTTGCTGCCTGGGCCCAATTCAAAGTGCTCATGCTTACATATAAAGCCTTAAATGCCTTAGGACAGTGATGGCAAACCTTTTAGAGACTGAGTGCCCAAACTGCAATTCAAAACCCACTTTTTTTTTTTTGCAAAGTGCCAATACAGTAATTGAACCTGTATACAGGTGGCTATGAAGGGGCAATGTCGGGTGCCCACAGAAAGGGCTCCGAGTGCCACCTTTGGCACCCGTGCCATAGGTTCGCCATCACTGCCTTAGGACCTGGTTATCTAAAGGCACACCTTCTATATTGGCCTGCCCATGTCCTAAGATCAGGCCTGCTGAAGGTGCCATCCCTCAAAGAGGTGAGGGGGATAGCATGTCAAAACAGGGCCTCCTCGGCAGTTGCCCCCCAACTTTGGAGTGCCCTCCCAACAGAGATCTGCCTGGTGCCAACACTTTTGGCTTTTCGGTGCCAGGCAAAGACCTTCCTGTTCAGCCAGCATTTTAATTAGATAGTGTTTTTAGCTGTGCTCAGGAGCAGCAGGGCTTTATAATTTGTATTGTATAGTGATTGTTTTAAATTGTATTGTATTTTATAGTTTTAATAATTATGTTGTTTTATAGTTTTAATACACTTTTGTATGCTGCCCAGACACCACTTGGCAGTGGGGTGGCTAACATTTTTTGTAAATAAAGAAATATATAAATGCTAAAAGGAGAATTATATTTAAAGTATCACAAAGTCTTCCTGAGGAAAAATTATACATCCTTATGAGAAACAAACACAAAACTATTTCACACAGGGAAAAGAGAAAAGCCTTTTGTCTGGGGGGATTCATAATAAGACCACCAAACAAATTCCCAGTATTATACTCCATTCCTTCTTTCCTGGTTTCCAGCACCATTCTGACTTCTTAAGCAAAACATTTTTGCAAGGGAGATGTTGCTTTAAAAACTTAAGGACATCCAACCCCCCCCCCCAAAGCCACAGGAGATCTGATTGGAAATGAAAGGAATGCAAGCTCAGCTTTTAGAGGTACTCTTTATTCTTGGTGAATAATGATGTGCTGAAAGGAGGATGTATGACGAAAACTGTGAGGAAAATATTGAGAAGAGAGCCACTGCCAGAAGCTTATTAAGATGGATTACCAAGTCATGATCTTTGAAATATCAGCTGTAGCTGTCAACAGAAAGAAATTAACTGGATTGGAAACCCCTAATGCTAAAAGCCATTCTCACATTTAGAAAATTCCATTACTGTAAAAGCAAAATTCTTTTAAAACAGAAAAATAGTATAATCCAAGCTTAGAACAGAGTGTGTGGACCAGCCAGGTTTGGGGGTGATAGATCACAAAGTGAGTGCACGATATAGAGAGAGCAATTTTTCACACAAGGTACAGAAGCAAACCCAGAAATGTTAGTTACTAAAGGTACACATCTCAGTAGAGATGGGCACGACTCAAAAAAATGGTGTTTCGTTTGTCGTTTGTCGTTTAGGGGGTCTGTTTAGGTTCGTTTTCGTTTTTCGTGAATTTTTTGTAAAAAAAATCATTTTTGTTTTGTTATGTAACAAAACAAAAAAACAAAAACAAAAACAAAAAATTGCTGTTTCATTAGAATTCATCACAGTTCAATGTATTTGCTGCAACGAAAACGAAATGCACGACAAAATTTCTGTTGTTTCGGTTCATTTCGTTTCATTTTGGAGACAAAATTCGTTTTTCATTTTATTATGTAACGAAATGAAAAAATGCAAACAAAAAGAAAAATTGCTCGTTTCGTGCCCATCTCTACTTCTCAGTCATCCAGGTGAGTTTATCTGGAAGTTGGGTCATGGCAACTGGACTTCCTTTCTTGAGAGACTGAAACATTTTGCTACTCATCCAAGCAGCTTCATCAGTCTGAGGGAAGTTAGTGGTGAGTCCTCCTTTTATAGTTCACTTTGATTTCACATCACCCTGGTTTGAATAAGCTCATAAGTTGAATTGTCAAGCCCCGCACACAGAACACACAGCAAGCCAAGTTCAATTCTTTGCCAGGAATTTTGGTTGTAATCCAGATAAAGTACAAAGTACAGTCCGAGTCAATCCAGAATAACTTACAGAGCCAAATGCCAAGTTCAAGGGAAACAGAGAAACGTCGTAGTCAGGAAGCTGGTCCAAGGTCAGGAAACAGAGAACGCCGTAGTCAGAAAGCCGGTCCAAGGTCAGGAAACAAAGTCAGGATAACACACAGGAACGTGGGGGCAAGGTAAGTGACGTTGTTGTCTCACAGAGTGTTCCAGGGTAAACTTGCTAGCTTTATCCTATAAACAGGAGCACAACCCATATCTCTGTGCAAGGCTCCTGATAGAACTCAGGGCTTTCAGATCTAATTCTATGCCTATCATTAAAGATCCTTTCCCTACTCTCCTGTAGTTATCCTTTGCAGGATCCTGCTCCTAGACCCTTATAGGAGAGAGATGTGCCCTCACTGCAATCCTCAACTAAAGCTGCCTGCTGAGTTGAACTACAAGGCTCCTCCTGCTGCTCTCCAGCATTTAACCCTTCACATTCAGGTTCCATGACAGGCAGGGTCCTGGCATGAATGATGGCCTGAATAGGCTCATTAGGTGGACAATGTCCGAGGGTGCATGAAAGTCCCACCTATTCTTCCTTTTCCAACACCATTAAGTATGGTATGTTAGCTATGGCCTTGCTGGTGGAGATGTGAAGTGCTTCTGATTTCTCTGGGAATTAGAGATGGGCACGAACCGAGCGATTTTTTTGTTTTCATTTTCGTTTTTCATTTCATTACGCAACGAAAATGAAACAAAAATTAAAAAAAAAACGAAAACGAAAATGAAACGACCAAATTTGCCGTGTTTTTCATTTTCGTTGCAGCAGATGCATTGAACTAAAAAGAATGCTAACGAAACAGCAATTTTTCGTTTTCGTTTTCATTTTTTGTTTCATTACCTAACGAAATGAAAACAAATTTTTTTGCAAAAAACGTCACGGAAACGAAAACGAACCGAAACAGACCCCTAAATGACCAAACGACAAACGAAACACCATTTTTTTTGAGTCGTGCCCATCTCTACTGGGAATTGATAAAAGGACAGCTTGATTAGTAGCAGGCAGATTGTGTCTGAGTCCCCCATCTCTGTTGAAAGAGGGGTTTTCAATACAGACATGGATAGCTTCCCTGACCCCTCTCTCAAACCACCTATCTTCTCTGTCTAATATGTGTACATCTTCATCTTTGAATGAGTGCCCTTTGTCCTTCAAGTGGAAGTGTACTGAGCTGTTGCCCCTCCTGTGCTGGGCTATCCTATTTAGTGACTATTTGGCTTCTCCAATGTAGAGCTCTGCACACTCCTCATTTCATTGGAGTGCATATGCTATATTGCTTCTCTTGTGTTTTTTGATGGGTCCTGTCGGTGGAGGAGTCTCTGTCTTAGTGTGTTTGTGGGTTTGAAGTAAACTATAAATAAATCCTTTTGAGAGCCATGTAAGGAATGACCAGGTTCTTCAGTCAGCTCTGGGTCTCAGACTGATCCATTGTTCTGGGTCAGTACACTGCTTTGTTGAAGGCCCACTTTGGATATCTACAGGCATTAAGTGCTGGCTTCAGGTGCCTTCCTGTCTTCCTTCTTCTTGGCTTCTGTGGAGGTGGGGATGCTGTCTGGTCTGTGGTTTAGAGTCCTGATGACTCGTAATTTGTGTGTGTAATGGATGGTGGGAGTCAAATAGTAAGTACTGATATGTGTGGGTGAGTTTCCTGTACACCTCTATTCCCAGGCCCCGGTCAGGTCCAATTATGACTGCATAATCCAGGAAGGCCAGCCTGTTGTCTTGGGTGTCTTCCCTAGTGAACTTAATATTTAGGTCCACCACATTGATGTGGTCTGTAAAGGTCTGTACTTCCTGAGTCTTGATTTTCACCCAGGTGTCATCTACATACCTGAACCAGTGGGATAGTGTTATCCCTGGGAAGGTGTTGAGTGCCTTCTTCTCCACTTCTTCCATGTATAGGTTAGCAACAATGGGTGACACAGGGGAACCCATGGCACAACCATGCTTTTGTCTGTAGACGTCCCCTGTGTACATGAAATACATGGTGTTTAGATACATATCCAGGAGCAGGCATATATGGTCTGGATTGAGGTTGCTTCTGGTGGTGAGGGTGCTGTCTTCTCTTAGTCTCTTCTGTTGTTAGGCCATTGATTGTAAGAATGCTGGTAAAGACAGAAGTAATATTAAATAATACCATGGTTCCATCGGTATCCAGATTCAGTTCCCTGACGTTAAAAAAACAAACGCATGTGGTGGTCTGTGACTTCAACTAGTGATGCTGGGATAGTTGCCAGGTATTTTGCAACATTATATTTTACTAAGTTTATACTACTGACAGTGGGTCTGAAGGGGATTCCTTGCTTGTGAATCTTGGTAGTCCGTATAGACAAGGGATGACCTCTCCAGGATATAACCAAACAAGACTCTTGGAAAGGGATTCCATGTCTAGTTGTAAAAAAAAAATATTATGTAAAAAAATAACAGGACAAACACATAAAATAATATATATATAATCTAAATGGTTGGGATATATGTCATTCAGCCGCACAATCATGAATCAATCAATAAATCTAAAAGTTAGTGTGTGATTGTATTTCATTGACTTTTACAAAAGTGCAGGCATAAGGGGTGGATTATACAGATCAGAGAAAATTATATTTATCAAAGTGAAGCACTTTCATTAACATGTACATATGGGGAAAATAAGATAAAGAGCATGACTAAATGCATAATCTTGATTTCTGGATTCTAGCATGGCTGTATTCCATTTGATTTTGTCTGATAATATGTAGTGCAAAAAAGCAGAGGGTATTTTAATACATAGATTTCTCTAGCAAATAAATCTTTTCAAAGCTCTTATGCTAACATATGCAAGAATATGCAAAAAAGATAATTCAGCAATATAATTTTAGACAATTTAATGAAAAAGAATGAGTGCTGATGAATATCAGTAGTACAGCCTGCAGTAAATTAAGTGCCAATTTATTCTGTACATTTGTTTAAAGATTAGCATAATAGATTTTCAGCATGAAGAAAAATACAGCTGGAGTTCTCTCATATGTACCCTGTTGGAACTCAGGGGCTCTTATGTCTGTGAAGATTCTCAGTCATCCAGGTCAGTTTATCTGGAAGATGAATCATGGCAACTGGACTTATTTTCTTGAGAGATTGAAATGTTTTGTTGCTCATCCAAGACTGACACATCTGTTTGGATGAGCAACGAAACATTTCCATCTCTCTCTCTCTCTCTCTCTCTCTCTCTCTCTCTCGAAGAAGAAGAAGAAGAAGAAGAAGAAGTCCAGTTGCCATGACTCAACTTCCAGATCAGGGGTCTTACTTCTGAGTAGACATATATGACATTGCACTGTAATACTAAAAGGAAATATGTGTTTTATGCATTCTTAATTCCATTAACAGTCTACAAAACCTTTTTGGTGTTGCTATATGAAGTTCTTCATTTTGCTTGCTCATGCCTTTGAAAATTCATAGGATGTATATGTACTGTATATTTCCTTTTCTGAAATATGTGCATAGTTTTATTTTCTTTCTCTTTACCTTACAAAAGAGGAAGGAAGGAAGGAAGGAAGGAAGGAAGAGGCAGTTTTGCCAACCTCCGAAGGTTGGCATATGCATGTTGATACTATACACATGCCAGAAGCTGCATTATTAATGTCAGAAACAGCATTTCCTCTGATTTTAGGGAATGAGAATATCTACTAGTTCTAATCAACTCCAGATTTCTATTTTTAAAACATTGTAAAACAATAACACCAACAACCAAAACAAAACACCTGGGTGAGTATGATGGGTGGGAGTGGGGCAACATGATAAAGCCAGTCAATGTGACTAAGCTTAGCTGTGAAACTTATGTTTGAGGAGACATGGCCCATTCAAAACCAAGCCATCAAAATGCCTCACTGCAGTGACAGGGGCTTCACCTCCATTCAAAGTGGCCCAATGCAATGGCTGAGGGCTTCCCCTCCATTTGCACCTGGCCTATTACAAAGGCCCAGCCACCGAGGTGGCTCAACAACAATGGCAAGGGGCACAATTGGATTACCATAAAATGGGGCTACCTTGAACCCACCTCCAGGCATGCATCTTTGTCTAATCCAAACAAAAATGGCCCCGTACTTTCTGGCTTCCGGTGGCATCTTAGACCATGGCCACAGCCATAGGTGCTGCTCCAATCTAGTGCATGTGTGTCCCAAATCTGTAATTTTAGATTTCAGGATTGATCTCCTGATAAAGTGGACCTGTTGAGATGCTGGAACAGGGTAACTGTTGCATCACCCTCCTATTGAGGTACATTCTGTCTACCAGCAGCATCTGAGCACTGGCAGCAGCCCTGGGTGCTGCACAAATCAAGAATGTATGGATCCCACATCTGTAATTCTAGATCCAGGACTAGCATAAGACCTAAGACGTGAATTTCAGCATTGATATTTATTTAAAAGTGACCCATCATTTTTGGTATACCTTAAATCTTTGGAATGGCGCTTTAAGTGTAGAGGCGGTCATGAAACTGACTTTTTTTAACATTTAAATGAATATTCCTTTTTGTGGCCAACCTAGCACTTCCTAGTAAGGACAGCCCATCCTGCAATCCTATCTCCTTAGAGCTCATATGCACTGCAGCCAGCCTGCCAAATAGAACTTCCTAACTTGTATCAAATCATGTGAAGGGGTGACAGTGGTAAGGTTGTGAGAAAAGACACCAAAATGGCTCCCTGTAAACTCATGGCCAAGCCACCATCATATTGTGTGGCATGCAGTGTTGGTGCATCCTCACCTGGCAGGGGCCTGATCATGTTCAGAAAAAATTGCACTCACTGCCCCCAAAGTAGGAAATGTCACCTGCCAGGCTCCTGTCATCTGTTTTGTTAATTGTTGATCAGAGCTCCAGCTATTCTCAGCTCAAGTGTAACATCACTCTCTCTATTCACTAGGTCAGGGTGGAACAGATTCTGCAGCACTTCCTGGCAACAGCTTCAGTGGTTGTCAAACTGCATAGAATACAAAGTCATGAGGAATCAGCAGGTCAATCATGTTATTTTGGAACCAAAGGCAGAAAAATCCCACAAGGGTCTCTCCTGCTCTTGGATTAAAATAAAGGACCATATAAATACTGAATGATTCACTACCCTGTTGTGATGCCCAAATTCTGTTGCAAAAGACATACAGTTTGCTCTGTATATTGGAATCAAAATGGCCCTTAGAGGCCTCCACAATCAAAATATATGTTCAATGAACTGTCCTCCATATGGAATAACACAACTCTCCAAGATCACTGCAGTTATCTAGCAAATGACACTTCTGTGCTGTCAATATTAAACTGCAAAGGTTAAAAAAATGTCCAACTATAATGCCTCATTTTCTAATGCCTATCTTGGTTCAACCCAGAAGGAAGGAAAATGATATTTCCATGTGTGCTTCATGATTCGCATATCTAATACTTACTTACTTACTTACTTACTTACTTGCTTACTTACTTACTTGCTTACTTACGTTTATTTTCAATACAGTATTTTTACCCCATGTTTCTCCATGGAAAATGACCCAAGGCTGCTTACAATAATGAGGGACAATATACAGCCCAGAACATTTAAGACATACTCAGGTTAGGGACAGGAATTCGAAGAAGCTTGTCTTTCATTTTACCTGACTTTTAAAATCACACATCAAAATAATAGGAGCTGCTTGAATCTTGACATGGTTGAGATGTATGAATTTTATCATACCTTAACTGCTTTAATTCAATTTGAACAGTTAAGAAAAACATTTCTTATTCCATCTTTGCCAATCTTGCTTCTTGAAAATGTTCTTATGATTTTATTGTGCATTCCGTTATGTGTATTTTTGATTTGTTATGCTATTTTATATTGTATTTTGTTCTGTTTTGTTATGAGGTAACTTTGTAAACCACCCAGAGTGGCCTAGCTGCTAAATGGCATGGTATAGAAATCAAATAAAATAATAATTTCTAATTTTGCTTCTGTACCAATAATTCAGCATATACTATTTATGCAAGTCATTGTTTCCTGTTGTGATTATGTGTGGTAGACTTGTCCTGTTCATGTTAGTGGCTGGCTACTCTTTTCAGAATAATACAAGTTAGAGCTCACATGCTTTACATTTTTGCATGTGACAGAAGAGGGGATATGGTCTATCCTAAGCTTGGAAACATTCATTTTGCCGCCCCCTTTATTATTATTATTATTATTATTATTATTATTATTATTATTATTATTATTATTATTATTATTATTATTATTATTATTATTATTATTATTATTATTATTATTTGCCTAGAGCTCCCATAACCTTTCAGTGCTCTGTCTGAATGTAGTAATGCACTATTTACCTTAATAAATTTAGTTAACTGATGAGAATGTCAAGAAAGATAATTCTAGGAATTGGATTCTATGCTCGTTTCAGCGATCGCTTTGTTTTTCAGCCCCCCCCCCCCAAGGTGTTATGGGAACAGCATTTTAAGGGAGGGGAGGGGGGATAACTTTTCTAAGGTGTGTTACCCTCTCCAATGGCAGCCCTGCATGTGCTAGGACATTGGCCCAAGTCTCAATAAAATCAGTGGACTAAACACAATGTTTTGGTAGCACAGGTAAGTCCTCCAATTTCTATACTAAAACATTCTACATTTCCTTTTTTGACTTCTGCATGCTCAGCAATACATCTCTAGCACTCTAGCTGTTGTTTATCTTTTGCTAGTTTTACTTCTCCTCATAAATATGAATGGCTTGATGACACAAAGGGCCAGCTTCTTCTCTTGCCTACTGTTGCAGTTACTCAGTATCAGTACAAAGCTAAAGTCAATTGCAATTCATAGCACAGTTATATCGCTTGTACAGATGAAGAAAGTGCTGGAGAACCTGCTAACACATTCTCTGTCTGTTATAATAATATTTGCAGAATCACAGTATTTATGGTGATGTGAACAGACAAATCTGTCACATTTATAATGTACTGAATGTATTAATGGCCTATTCTCCTAAATAAAATCTAGTTAACTGGAAACACGGGCAATAAATAGAATTCCAGTAATTGGATGCTAATAGTCTCACCATTTCAGATTTCTCTTTGTTTTTCCGTTTCCAGTCTCCACACTTGAACAATTGCAAGTTCTCCCATGCTAATGACTTGTTTCTCAGTATGAATACAGCATCCATAGAGTCAATTGCTTAAATAAGCCCAGCCTTGACTGAAACAAATCCTTCCAACAGCATAAATGTAATTTTATTTTATGTCATTTTACTGAGTGTAAATGGAATTCTAATGTTATTTGACAGATTAAAAACAAGGTGGGTTTCTATTAAACTATACCTAATATTAATACTTCAGGAAGACCAATGGCAAACAGCAAAGCATAATTCCATTTCTCCATTTAATAGTAAATTAGCAGACACCTCCAGGGAAGTCCTTCCATATAATTTCATCCAGCAAGATTGTTAAAGTTGTTGTTGGACTCTTGTTAGAAATTTCAGTGGTGACTTAGACAGAGGCTCCATCTATCACCAGAAGTATTCCGCTGGCATGTGACACTGTGCATATGACTAGAGAAGCCATACCCTGCCGCTTGCTAGAAACCTCTGGCAGCCAGAGATACACTGCTTCATATCAGTGAAGCTCTATTAGATCTGTTACAACTGATTCCAGTCATATTTCAAATCTCTAAGCAGAACA
Organism: Phrynocephalus vlangalii; assembly: GCA_037367305.1. Taxonomy (NCBI): domain Eukaryota; kingdom Metazoa; phylum Chordata; class Lepidosauria; order Squamata; family Agamidae; genus Phrynocephalus; species Phrynocephalus vlangalii. The sequence continues at coordinate 10,524 of JAWVWN010005974.1, read as the reverse complement.
AATGACAGTAATCCAAGCCAACGAGAACCACTCTGTGTGGTTTCAATTGCGTATTAATTAGGTATAATGAAAAAAATCTTCATTGTTGTCTTCTGCATGTCTCTCTAGTCAGCCTCATTGGTGGACTGGAGTCTGTTTGGAGGGGGAAATGTCCTGTTCCAGCACGATTGTGCATCTGTACTGGCCTCAGGAGCTGATGAATCTCAAGAGGGTTCCTCCACTCTGTTTGCTAGGTCATTCTGCTCCTGTCTCCCATCAGAGATGGGTGCTGAGAGATTACTCGGCCTCTGTGTGAAACAGCTGTGCAGAATCGAACTTGGCCCTGCAGAATGGCAAGATGCTTGCTGCTGTATAGACATATACAGGATCGAGTTGTGCAATGCATGCCTGAAAGGTCTGTAGACCTTCTCAGAATATACAGCTATTTCTTCCCATTAGAGAACTCTTTTCTTTTCTTTCACATCTTGCTTACTTAAGAGAATGGGAACAGAAGGGCTAACTAAAATATGCTTTTGAGGGACTTCTAAGGAAGCAAAAGTTTCTGCTTTTAGGAACAGACAGAATAATGTGCACAAATTGCAGATGGAGCGATACATGCAACATAATAGATCTCCTCTTGTATAATCAAGAGTTCCAAATGAGATTATTTTCCCTCCTAAATAGCCCATTTCTAAAATATACTGAACTACAAGTCTAAGTGACGACTCCTATCTTGCAAGAAAATCCTGTACAGTCATACCTCGTACAACGTAGGGTTTGTATAACGTAAAATCGGTACAACGGAAAAAAAATCTCCCCCCCTTCCCCCTTCCCTGTTTTCTCTGCCTCTTCCTCCGCCGCCCTGGCCGCCGTAGAGAAGGGGGAGAAGGGGGGAAGGAGGGGGGCCAAATCGCCGCCGCCACCACCACCACTCACCGGGTGTCTCAGACCCGACCTGCCGAGGAGGAGGAGGAGGAGGGCGCCCCTTCTCGCCGCCGGGCTCCCCTGGTCCCCACTCGGCCCCCGCGTTTTTTCCTCCTCCCGGGGCCGGGGCGCCTCCTCCGGAGGTGTGTGTGTGTGTGTGTGTGTGTGTGTGTGTGTGTGTGTGTGTGTGTGTGAGTGAGTGAGTGAGTGAGAGAGAGAGAGAGAGAGAGAGAGGCGGGAACGGGGGGGTGGCTGGGGGGGGCTTTAGGAGCGCCGCCGCGCCACAGTGAGAGAGAGAGAGAGAGAGAGAGAGAGAGAGAGAGAGAGAAGAGGCGGAACGGCGGGTGGCTGGCGGTGGCTTTTGGAGCGCCGCCACCGCCGCCGCCGCCGCCGCCACAACTGTGGAGAGAAGAGAGAGAGGAAAGAGAGAGAGAGAGAGAGAGGCGGGAACGTGCGGGTGGCTGGCGGGGGCTTTCGGAGCGCCGCCGCGCACGGTGTGTGTGGGGAGAGAGAGAGAGAGAGAAAAAGAGAGAGAGAGAGGCGGGAACGGCGGGTGGCTGGCGGGGGCTTTCGGAGCGCCGCCGCCACCCGTGTGTGTGTGTGTGTGTGTGTGTGTGTGCGCGTGCGTGTGTGCGTGCGTGCGCGCCGAGCCAGCGGTGTGTGTGTGGGAAATCGCCACCCTCCCCCCTCGGAACAAAGTCCGCCGCTGGTGCGCCCTCCTGCCTGCTGGCCGCCTCGGGACTCCGGCAACAGGTGAGGGGGGGGATTCCCGGCGCGGTCCCCCAAGCCCCCGCCCCAGGCCAAGCGGCGCACCCCACTCCCTACCCCCCACCCTGCCGCCACCGCCGTCCCCCCCCCTGGGGGCGGCCGGGAAAGAGGGAAGGAAGGAGGGAGAGAGGGACAGCAGACACGGAGGAGGGGTGAGCCGCCCGCACCGCCCCCATCGCCAAAACAACCGCCCCCTGTCACCCAAACCCCCCCCCATAGGAATGCATTGAAACGGATTAAATCCAGTTTCAATGCATTCCTATGGGAAATGACAATTTGTACAACGGAAAACTTGTATAACGTAATTTGATTTGGAACGAATTAATTACGTTATACAAGGTACCACTGTATATTGTTATTCTGCATTTACCATTCATTTGGGCATACTTACTAAAAGTCATGCAAATATTTCCGTATTGGCTAGTATCTTCAGTATTTTGTAGAAGCTGCCAAAAATGCAAATCTTCTTTACATTGGGAGATATGAATTACAACACTTGTGATTTTAAAACTAAATATTGCAAGATATTTATGTCACGGCTATTTCCTTTTCCAAGCTATTTCTACTAGATTACACTTCTGCTAACATCTGGGGTTTAGCACTTAAAACAAGAGTTGTGGGGATGCCATAAGCTCTGCTGCATAACTTAGGTGGTGAAAACGGTATGCTTTGACTAGATTGTACAGGCTACCAGTAGCAGAGGTGGTGGGGATGCGGGAGAACCATATTTATTTATTTATTTATTTATTTATTTATTTATTTATTTATTTATTTAAAGATTTAAATATCACCTGCTTACAAAGGGAACGTAAGGTGATGTACATAATAGATAAAACAAAGCAAAACATCACCTACAACAACCAAGAATTAACATCAAGAACAGAATGTAAGGCACCCAGCAGAACTATACAGAACACAAGACTTTAAAACCTTACTGGTCACCAAACGCCTCCCTAAAAAGCCAGGTCTTAAGAGCTTTCCAGAAGGCAGGTAAGGAAAGCATCAGGTGAAGCTCACTCAATAAGAAATTCCATAATGACGGGCTCGCCACTGGCCTCTTTAATGGTATCAACCCAAAGCATGAGGGCCTGAGATATTCTGGTGGGTCGGGCAACAGCTGACCTGCAGGAGATACACTCCACCAGATACTCAGGGCCCAAGCCATGGAGAGTTTTTTTAAACCAAAGCCAATTCCTTGAACCTAATCCAGGAGTCAACAGGTAGCCATTGCAGGTGAGCCAGGATAGGGGTGATGTGCACAAATCTGCCCATACCAACCACCAACCTGGCTGCCGCATTCTGCACCTGCTGCAGTCTCCGAATCAGGGACAAGGGGAGCCCCACAAAGAGTGTGTTGCAGCAGTCAATCTTGGAGATTACCAGTGCACCCACAACTGCCCTCAGGGAATCCCCATCCAGAAACGGGTGAATCTGGGTGATCAGCTGAAGTTGATGAAATAAGACAAATCTTTATTAATCCCACATCAGGAAAATTTACTTTTTACAGAGCTCCCTATATAGAGAAAAAGCAAGAAGGGTAAGTGCACAAAAAGTGTAAAGTGAGAAAGAAAAAAATCGATGATAGAGATTAAATAAAATAAAAAAACACCCAATATACAAATATACACTATAAAACTTGGTTAAAAATTAAATTTGGGGGGGGGGGGGAAGAAACTACAATAAAAGGCTGATTTGGATATGGCTGCCACCTGAGATTCCAGGGAGAAAGCCGGATGCAGTACAATGCCCAGACTTCTCACCATCTCAATCAGCTGGAGGGCAGATCCACCCATGCTGGGGAGAGGGTCATTGTAACCATTGGAGGATCCCCCAAAGAACAGAACCTCAGTCTTCTTTGGATTTAGCCTGAGCTGTTAGACCTGGTCCATTTCATGACTAGCTGTCCAGGAACTGGACAGCCTACACTGCAGAGGTGGAAAAGGAGAAATAGAGTTGTGCGTCATCAGCGTACTGTTGACAGCTAACTCCAAAACTCTGAATGACCTCCCCCAGCAGCTTCACATAAATGTTAAACAGCATGGGAGAGATTGCCATTGCCTGGGACATCCCACAAGTGAGGGTCCAAGGGGACAACAACTCATCCCCCAGCCTAACTTGCTAGACTCCCAAAGAAGGATTGGAGACAGCACAAGGCCAAGCCTTCAATCCCCACCTTAGAGAGTTTGTCCAGGACGATACCATGGTCAATGGTATCAAAAGCTATGGAAAGATCAAGGAGGACCAACAAGGTAGAACAACCCTTGTCAGCCCTCTTCAGGAGGTCATCCTGCAGCATGACGAGGGCTGTCTCAGCCCCATGGTGCAGCCTGGACCCAGACTGGAATGGATCCAGGACTTGATCCTCCTCCAGGAACGCCTGAAGGCATTTGTCGGCAACCCACTCTGCCACTTTGCCCAGAATGGGAACAATGGCTATCAGATGATAGATAGGTCATCTTCAGCCAAGTTAGGTTTTCAAAGAATGGGCTTCACCATCATCTCCTTCAGAGGGGAAGGGAAAATTCCATCCCTAAAGGTGGTGGTGGTAATCAGAGAAGCCCACTCTAGCATGCTCCCCCCCATGGCCTTAATAAGCCAGGAAGGGCAGGGGTCAAATGGAGAAGTCATCAGATTACAATGTGCCAGCATCCTGGAGGCATCAGTTGATGATACAGGCCCAAACTGAGGAGACCGAGGGGGTGCACCCCCAGAGACGAGCCACTGCAACCAGAGTCCAGATCAGATCTGGTGGACTCCATTTTACCTCTAAAATGGGCTGCAAAGGACTCACTAGTGAAATCACTAGGAGCCCAGGCTGACCAAGACTGGTGAGGTCACGGAGCACCGTGAACAACTCTGCCTGGTGGTTCATGGCTGCACCAATTTTCTAAATAACATAAACTTTTTTGTTTAATGCCCTTCTTCATCTTGCCATTCTTAGAAATTACCCACCTTGCTCACTCAAAAGTTCAATGCTGCTCTAGCTTTCCGAGTGTTCCCCCCAATTTATATTTATTTATTTATTATTACCCATCTAAGATATGTTGTCCCTGCTTTTCCCCCCCAAAAGGGAACCAAAGAGGCTTCCAACATTAAGACAATATTTCAAGTTGAAAACAATGAGTATATAATAGTTCTTAACATCATTAAAAGACAATATTTAAAGATAAGAACAATGGGTAAAAAGAGGAACCATTAAAGGCTACACTAAAGCGAAGAACAATAGGTATACAAATAATAAATGCCACTGATAAATGAAAAAATACAAAAGTTGAAAACACAAGTAGTAATAAAAAATGTAATGCATAACAATCTAACTGAAAATATCACATAGGTAGCTAGCTACTCAGGGAACACTTGCCTGAAGACAAATATCTTTTCCTGCTTGCAGAAGGATAGTAAAGATGGGACAAGTCTGGCCTCCAGCTGGAGGGAGTTCTAAAGTCTGGGGGCAGCAACAGAGAAGGCCCTCTCCTGTGTCCTCATCAGATGTACCTGTAAAGGTGGCAGAAAGGTGGCAGGACTGAGAGAAAGGCCTCTTTTGGTCTTAATACTTGAGCCAGTTCATAATGGGAGATAAGGTGTTGGAGAAAGTTTGGACCCAGGCCATTTAGGGCTTTATAGGTTAGCACCAGCACTTTAAATTGTGCCCAGAAAATGATCAGCAGCCAATGGAGTGGCTATAAAGAGGTATTATGTGATTCCTGTGACCAGCCCCAGTCAGCAATCTGTCTGATGCGTTTTGGACCTGCTCCAACTATCGTGTGAGAGGATAGCAGTGGAGAGAGCCTGGATGGAAAGGGTGTATGATACTGTTCCATAGAATGGAAAATTCTGATCCCCTATTTGTCTCTATAGACAAATTCTAGCAGAATTTTTTAATATTATGTTTCCCACCCGACCCACCTGGACATCTTCCTTGTTGGGTTGAAGGCTGAGCACACTCAAGCATTCCTCATTTGGTAATGTTCTCTGATAGTGAGTGACGCCATTGTTTTTCAGGATTCATTGTCTTCCCCCATTTTCTGCATGTCGTATGAGACTGAGCAAACCTACACAATTCTGATGGAGCAGCATTTGATGACACCCAACATACCAAATTTTGAGGTTCTCCATCATTCAGAATTTATCCCCCACTTTTATGTTGTATTTTACTTTTGAACTTATTTCAGTAGATAAAACAGCCCTGCACAAATTCTGTTTCATATGCCAAAAGGAAGACCAAGGAAGGGCAAATAAGCATCTCCCTTCAAAATTAAGGACTATGTTGGGACCAAAACATCATGAATCACAATTCAAACTGGTGGTATTTTGTAAATTTCAGGAAATCACTGTGCTTTTAGGTGGATCGGGAGAGTGTGAGTAAAAGAGTGTGCAGATCAAATCTTACACTTCATTTAGGAGAAAAATTGTTATCTCCTTGTAAAATTTTACGGAAATTTTATTATATTACAGTTCTCTTAAAAAGCCATTCTTCAATAAATATTTAAATAACCACTCACTGCATGTGCAACATAAGTGGCAGGAGATCAGGCAGAAGGCCAGAGGTGTCTGGAAATCACAAAATAGAATTATAATGCCTGGATTCTAAAAGATCAAACAAGTGCATATTCAGAGCAGACAAAGTGAATTCAGTGGGCACGGCTCTTGTAAGTATAAAAGCAGGCAAGCACCAGTGTGTGGCATTCAAGCAGATTAGTTCCTTTACATATAAATCCAGTACACGTGATCAGTACTAGTATTTGAAATCTTTATCCAAGTAAAAATCATTTGAATTCCTTAAAGGCATGCTTACACAGGGGGGACTTGGCCAGTTGAGGGTTTGTGAACAGAAACATCCAGGGGACAGCCAACCATAGCTGGTCTGTGCTGGTCCCTGCCTTGAAAATCATGGACCTCTCCATATCCACCTCCCTAAAGCAGGGCAGAGCGAAGAAAAACAAAGCAAATCCAAAATGTATTGAAAGGCATTTCCCTATATCTATGTCTTTTGTACCCCTTTCCCCATGTACCTTACTTTGTCCTGCAGAAAGGGGAGATGATGGTCACAAGTCTTGTATGTTTTCATGAGGCAAAGCTTTTTAAGCCTTTAAACATGCAAAATCCTGTTCACAGTGTTTTGAGAGGAATCCCCACTTTCCTTCTGTCCCACATATGACTTCTTTCACTTTCATTTGATTTCTCTAACAGGATTATTATTTTTCAAGGCATGTCACTGTCACAGGCGGTGCCACTGTGAGGACCACATGGTTCCAGCCAAACAGTGCAGCTATGACTGACTGTTTCTCTCATTGAGAGTATAGTCGATGACCAGTCCTAAGTTTGTGTTTGCATTATGTGAAATAGCCAGAATCCTATACACAAGAAAGATTGAAAGAAGACAGTGGCAGTGATGCAACAGTGACAACTGCTGTTTCTTCATCACTGATGTTGGGAATAGGGATGGGCTATTATTTTCAGAAGCTGCCAGTTCTGAAATGACCTGTCCGAACCCAGGTGGTGTTAGGAAGGCTACAAAATGCAACCAGCCAATCCCTTACCTTGCTCTGCACCCACACAGAAGGAAGAAGCCTCCGACATCATTGTTCCTTCTCACTGGCGCTGGCCAATCAGGAGCTGTGCAGGGAAATGCATCATCCCACCTCCCTGTCTGATTGGCCAGCACCAGGGAGAAGGAACAATGATGGTGGAGACTTATTCCTCGTTGGAGCTCAGCTCCATGTGGGCGCAGAGCAAGGTAAGGAATTGGCTGATTGCATTTTGGAGACTTCCACACACCACCTGGGTTTGCACGGGTTATTTTGGAAGCAGTAGCTTCCGGAAGGAATTGCCCATCCCTAGTTGGGAACAGTAGTGCTGAGTCAGTATGATATGTGAATCATTCCTTGAATTAGCTGTAGTTTTTTTTAATCTGGAGAATGCTGTGTCTGCAGGGAAGCTGCCTCCTTTTCAATAAATCAGTACAAAAGGGGGAGTAGGTATTCTGAACCATTACAAAACAGAAAAAATTGTGTGATAATAAAGTTGTTATTTATTCAATAAAGCCTGGTTTTCCTGTGAAGGGTCTGAGAAAGCACATATTAAAACTGAACTTCTGGTGACCTTTGGACATTTAAATGGAGCTGGAGACATGTGGACATTAACAACTATTACTCATTTATAGAACACTTGATTTTATTACTCTTAAGTTCAAATAACTAAATGAATCAACACCTGATATTAATTTCCCATTTTGCAATAAAATAACATTTCTATGTTTCTAGTCTCTTCATATAAATATTGAAACAGCTGCACAGTTTCAAGGTGATACATCATAAATAATACAGCTTTCATATGAAAGAGGTGCCACAGGCAACAGTGAAATCTTCTTTTAGCTTGTGTAAATGAAAACTGTAAAGACATGACAAAGATAGCTTATTTATTTCTCAGCAGTTTCAGGCTAATCATTTGCTTTGCAGAAATTATATGCATTTATACCTGTTAATTCTTTTTATCCTAAACCAAAATAAAATGTTGTATTTCACGGGGACCTCTATAGAAACAAAGAAGCACTGACCCTAGGAAACCTCCCTTTAATCATCTCTGAGAGTTTCCATCTTTAAGATCTCCTTGGGTCTTCCATTTAAATTCACGGACAAGCAATTTAATGCCGCTCTGAAACTAAAACAAATTGGTGAGAGAATTGCAGGGGAGGGGGAGGAGGAGAGAGGCAAATAAAGCTGGCAATTACAGAGCATTAGATCAGAATGTATAATCAGAGCTGTTAGTATTGTTCAAAAGAAAAGATGGCAAGGGAGACTAGAGATGCCCTGAGCTAGTAAAATAGGCATGGGAGGTGAGGAGAGATTGGTTTGACAAAGAGAAGAGAAATTGACAAAACAGCTTTTACTTGTGATGATGACAGCAGGGAGATAAACTTTACAAGTAAATTAGAGCTATATTTTCACCCCTTTTTCTATACTGTAGGCTAAGCATCCATATATTAATGATGGGGCTGAGTCAGAAAAGCAGTGGTTTGCCCAAGTTTACCAGGGAGTTTTGTTACTAACCTTAAATGGAAACAAGGGTCCTCCTGACTGTGATAACTTGTAATTACCATGTTACATGAGAACACAGTACCTAATGCGTAATGAATAAGGTAGGTTGTGTAGAAACCCTGGACCTTATAGCACAGGAGTGGTGGCATTAGCGTGAAAAAAATAAAAAGAAGGAAATGTTTGTTTCCTACATATCTGGAAGCACTTGATCCCTCACACGTCCCCCCCCCCAGGATCTCCAACAAATAGGGAAGCATTTCTACTCTATGAAAAGGGTAATGGTTTTAGAAGGCCCCTTGGAACAATCCTAGACTGCCTCAGAATGCATATCTGAAGATGTTAGAGTGCATCTCAAAATAAAATGAGGATATTCAAAGATACAATGAATCTTTGCTTATACATTTTCAAGTCCACCAATTATAAATGGGTCTCAGGTGTAATTACAGTTTGGTATTATTCACAAATAGTTGATAATATTGCCAGATACAGGATATTATGATACTACTACTACTACTACTACTACTACTACTACTACTACTACTACTACTATTATTATTATTATTATTATTATTATTATTATTATTATTATTATTATTATTATTATTATTATTATTATTATTATTACAACACATGCAAACAGTGCAGGAGGAAAGCAGATTATTAGGTACCTTCACAACTCTGCAGAACTAAAGAGAGTTTGGGAGCCTAATTATGGATTTATTAAAGTGCTTAGTCAGCAAAGAGAAAAAGGAAGACTTATTAACTTCTCATTAGTTTCACTCTTATTAATATCTAAGTAAATCATTTCACTTTGACTGTAATAAGTAAAAGAGACTGGAGCTTCATTTTTTTCACCAATAATTCATTCCTTTTCAAAATAAACTATTCAGCTCACAGTCTCACAGTTTATCCACTGGGAACCAATTATTGACTTGTAAAACGGAGCACACCTCCTAATACAGTTTAAATAATTCACTTTCTAAACTCATGAATATTCATCAAACCAGAAACTTATGCATAAATATTAATGAATTGTAAAAGACAGCTGTTCTCCATGATACTTCATCTTACTAAAAAAATGCTGTCATTTCATTTGCAACAGCAGTGCGGCAAATGAAGAATATGGAGAATAAGCATTTTAAAAATAAAACTCAGTAATTGGAGATCCACTTATAATTCTACATTCCTCCTGTATTTCCAAATCACCGCCCACAGTTCTTGAGGGAAAGTCGGGTGGTTAACATCTACAAAAATAAATAAATAAATAAATAAATAAATAAATAAATAAATAAATAAAAAGTCAGACTGGTTCTTTATTGTAGGTAGGGCTTTTGGCCATTTCCTGCCAGGATATGGTTAATGTATGCATGAATCAATGTTTTTGCCAAAGGAACATGAGTGATTTTGCAACATTCTGAAAACTGAACAGAACAAAGCAATAAACATGATAGGTCAACCAGAACATGCACAATGAGAAAGCTTGCAAAGTCATTATGAAGAGATCCTCTGCCATTATGAAGAGATCCTCTGCCATCCGCTGCAGTTATGTGATCACATTTAGCCATATAAAAGCCTCCTTAAATATGTACACTATTCTCCTAGATGCTCTCAGATCTGGCAGAAGCACCTTTTCCTTACCCCTAGATACCTCCATGTCATTCATTCATTCATTCATTCATTCATTCATTCATTCATTCATTCATTCAAATACTGAATTTACAGCCCACTTTGCAACAAGAAATTTTAGGGTAGGGCATACTCAATAAAATCATATTAAAATACTTCAGACACTTTAATTGTTTGAATTTAAAACAAT
>JAWVWN010005973.1:0-12460 GCA_037367305.1 Phrynocephalus vlangalii | reverse complement strand
TGATCTAAAGTGGGAGTAAATCCCAAGGGAAACCCAAATTTGTGACAACATAAATTATACGGGTAAAAAACTGAGAGAGTTTGTGAGACGCTCCAGAGGAATCTCTTGACATTGGGGAGTGGGAAAAACTAGTGGCAAATGAATTTAAAACATTAGTAATTGCAAAGTGGGGCCAAAAAACCCAATTACGTTTATGAAACTGATGGGTCTAAAACTCTCTGCAACAAACAGGAAGAGACCTTGTTGTCCTGGTGGACAGCTCAATGAAGGTGTCAACCCAGTGTCCCAAACAGCAGTGAAAAAAGCAAACTCAATGCTAGGGATCATTAGGAAGGGTATAGAAAATAAGTCAGCAAGTGTCATTTTGCCTCTTCATAAATCCATGTTGAGGCCCCATCTGGAGTGTTGTGTACTTGAAAAGAGCTGTACTTGAAAATGATAGAAATTTTCCCCATACTTCACATTACCCCCAGATGGATTTTTATGGGAATGGAAAAAGTGCAGAGGAAGGCAACCAAAATTTGATTAGGACTGGAACACCTTCCTTGCCATCTGAGGCTGCAACGGCTGGACCTCTTGACTCTTGAACGACAGCGCCTAAGAGGTGACCTCATTGAAGGTTATAAAATCTTACACGGTGTGGAGAAAGTAGATAAGGAAAAGCTGTATTCCCTATCGCAAAAACACTAGAACTAGGGGTCCTCCATGAAACTTTTGGTTGCAAAGATCTCAAACAATAAGAGAAAGTACTTTTTCACCCAGAGGATCACTTGTCTGTGGAAATCCCTGCCAGAAGAAGTGATGACAGCTGTCAGCTTGACAGATTTAAGAAAGGATTGGACAAGTTCATGGAGAACAAGGGCATAAATGTCTATCATTATGGATGCCTAAGGAAAAACCTCTGGGTTGGAGAGATAGGCAGGATATCTTCATTATCATTTGCAGGGAATCGTAAGCAGGTGAAGACATCTACTTGGGAATCCCCTGAAAACAAATGGGGAGCCGCTGCGTGAGACAGAATGCTGGACTGGGTGGGCTCTGGCTGTTCCAGCAAGGCTGTTCTTATGTTCTTATGCAATGTATAAATTTAAATTTGCCTAGACTTTGAGGTCCTGTGTGTTTGAGAGGACATTTTGAAAGGTTTAAAAAACTGTAAACAGGTCAATGGGTTATCATTTTTTAACTTAGTATTTCGGTACTTACAATTAGCAGTATAAGCATAGTATCTTTTGATGCCATAAAACAGTGACAAATAATAGCATTAAATGGTTTCCAGTTAAGGTCAGCTTTCCTCCCTTTCTCTTATGGTAATCAAAAAGAGACATTAAAAATGAAACAGTAAACTTTATAAATAGCTTAGAGTGGGGGCAGGGGGAGACAGGGGATGATGATATTTTTAAGCAGGCAACTTCCATGGCTGATTTACATGGTATTTAAAGAGCTGTACTTGAAAATGATAGCAACTTCCCATGCTGAAAAAAGCAGCACTGCTTTTTGCTTGCTTTGCTTTTTGTCTTTTATGAAATTACGACTGGCTGTGATCCCAGGCAGCACAGCCCATTTGTAAACATGCAATGTAACCAGGGGTGGAGGGGAGAGGTTGTTCTTTTGATGGTGAAGATAACAACACAAAATTCTCTGAAGGCAGCCCAGGAGCGTTTGTTTTAGATTTGTTTTGAAAATTTGCCTGGTCCTTCTTTTTATTTCAGAATTTTTTTCATAGCATTCTTTCCAAAGTTGAACAAGCGTCACAGTGCTCATTTTGTTGAAAATTGAGTTCGTTCAGTTTCATCCAGTACCGGGACTGTAAAGGGCCAGCACAAGAAGAATGGAGCTTGGTGTGTCACCCTTTGTGGACTTGGAAGCAAACCAATCTTTCTTTGGCATTGGCTGCTTCCATGTTAACTTTTCCAAAAAAATGGGGCATTCTGATCTCCAATGTTTATCTCTTTTTGTTTGTTTTATTTCCAGAGCAGTTCAACCCAGCAAAGCCTAAAATGGGCCCAGCACATGATGAACAGAGGAAGAGAGGAGAAGGAAGCAGACATTTTGTTGGCCTGCTAAGCCAAAGAGCTAAATATCCTTGGAGAAGTTTACCTTTTATTGTTTATAAGTGGGGAGAGGCCTTTCTCTCAAAAGAGTAACATTATTAATGCAGGGCTTTAAATTAAGCTATGGGACTCGTTCCATACAACATGATGGCAAGGGCTTAAAGGTTCATGGAAGATAAGGCTAGTTTGGTGGCTGGTGGTCAAGATAGCTCTATATCAGTGATGGTGAACCTTTTAGAGACCAAGTGCCCAAATGTTTATTAAAGAAAGTATTGAAAATTCTGTAGCATTGACGTGTAAATCCCAGGAGACCAGTAAATTGAAATATTGAAAAAGTTTTATTTACGATATTTTAAAAGGGTCAGGAAAGCAAGACATATTCAGTATTTGTCATGGAACAAAGTGTGAAGTAACAGTTGTCATGAACAAGTAATCACGCCCGTGCGTAAACGGAAACAGAGACTGAACAGGGACAAAACCATGTGACCGCAACCAATGCTGTTATGGTACAAACGTAATCGCAGAAACAAGGTAGGACATGAAGTAACCACCTTTGTTTGGGAAACAGGACCCTGGATTTGATAGACTGCCAATCTTCTCCTGCAGGGTTCTTCTGTTCTTATCAGTTTAAGACTGGAGAGACATCATGAGAGACGAGATGTAGCTTTGAGCCTAAAGGAATCCAAGGAAAACCATGGAATCTTGTTTCTCCCTCCCTCCCTCCTATACACACATGCACACAAACAGACAGTCATTATGGCCTACTGGTACAAACCAGCTACGAATGACTGGTGCCACATCCTCCTGTACAAGAACACATCCATTTTCTCAGCTACCATATAAATTTGCAAGGCACCGGAGAATACGTTTAACCACCTGAGCATCATCTAAAGTAGAAGTGAGCAGATGGTCTTATAGTTAGATACTGATTGCAATGCTGTACGCTGGCATGACTTAGAATGCTCAGCGGCCCTATATCCATCCATTTGCAGAAAACAGGAACATGATAACAGACTCTGTGATCCCACACAGACTTTCAGCATAATTGAGCACAACAGTTTATCCTTAGGATCGCTACATTGTTTGAGTAAATGCAATCCATCTGTTTCTGTTAACTAGTGGCTTTGGAGACGAATGTGAACAAATAGTACAAAAAATGGAAAATAAAAAATTCCTCTTCCACTAACATAGCTTGTTAAAAAACAATAACGATTTTTTATCCCCCCATGTTGATAGTTAATTAATTCAAACTTAAATAAAGTTCCTTTTTCCACCACCACCACCAACCTTTCCCAAACAATAAGAAATTCAAGGCAGCCCATTGGGCCAGGTTCTTTCAGGGGGGAAACTGTAACTTATCTGTCAAACAGAAATATGAATAAAATCCAGTCTCAAAATTGTTGTGCTTCCCAACTGTACCTGCACTTTCTTGCTGTACTCTTTTTGTATTGCTTTGCAGGACTTTGTTCTCCTTCCTGCACTGCAAATGTGCATTTTCATACATTTTCTCTATATGTTCTCATTCATATGTAACTTTTAGCTAACTCTTGACTAAGGTGGGGTGTACTTTTTTCCCCCAGCCTCACACGTTTGATCACTCCCCTTTCAGTGTGTAAGCACACATTTGTCATACTTTATTTTTCCAACGCTAGCTGGCTGGCTCAGTGTATCTGGGTGCGGAGTCAGAGGCTGGGAGTTCAGTTTTCTGTGCCCCAAAAGAGGTCAGCCTGTCTTGCTTGGGAAACTGCGCAGTCACAGGAGCCCCCAAAAGAAGGGAATGGTAAACTATACACTTCTGAGTACCCTCTACATAGAATAGCTTGAAAGGGTCACTATAAGGCAGAATTGACTTGATGGCACATAATCGTTATTTCTCCACCATACCCTCCCGACATGTGCAAAAATTTTGAGGCAAGAAGCAATTACTACTTCCATTACATCTTGAGAAATACAAAACTGAGAGGTGAAGATACTATGGATTCATCAAACAGAAATGAATTCAAGGAAATATTGTCAGTCACTCAGCAATAGTTTCCTTCTTATATGTATAAATTAAGCTTTGCCAAAAAAGCATGGAATTGTAACCTTCTCCCCACTGCCAAAAGGGTGGGAAAGATTTCTGGAGGGTATGAAGTAGAAGTTGTACAGGAGAGAAGAAATACAGACAGACAGAAATAAAATCCATAGCCTGTTTTTACCCAAAGGACTACAACTCATGAAGAGCACATACTATGTAAAAATGCCCCAAATTAGGATGGCAACTGCTGTATGTAAGAATTTGAAACATTTGAATGGGCTATTGGCATCCTTCTTAGCAACTGACCATTCCTTCTGTGAGTGTTCTCCCTCCTTCCCTCCCCAATCTCTGTGGTGTATCAAAAGAACTAGACTTCGGTTTAATGGCCGACTGAACAAGCGCTAGGGAGCTCCTCCGTGGAACCCCCAGAGCGCACAGGAGGTTTAAAGAGGTTCGCGAAGACTACGCGGCCTCCATTAACCTCAGGGAGGGGCCCTGAGGGATTGGGTTTCAGCTGTTGCCTTTTGCGAATCTCCTTTCACCCCGATCTGGAGGGATTGGGGGGAAGGGATCGAGTTGCGGCACTTTAAAATCGTACTCCTGTGTTGCAAAGTTCAGAGTCTTGGCAGAAGAGCCATTAGCCCCAAAAGGACTTTACAAATCTTTTTCGATCGGGGGGGGAAAATTCAAAGGTTTTTAAACGGCAAATTTAGAAATAAAGTCCCACCCGAAAGAAACGTGAGTTTTGTTATTTTTGGGATTGGTTGGGGAGGTGGTGGAGAGCCCCGTAATTTTCCCCTTTCGTGAATGAAAAACGAAACCCAAACCCGGGTGGGGGGGGGAAAGGGGAAGGATCCCCTTCATTTGAAAAGTGGGATTTAAATTTTAAATTTTTTAAATTGAAGGGGAACAATAAAGGGGGCCTGGAGAAGCCTGATCGGGGAAAGTCTGTAGTAAAGCGGGGCTTTTTTGAAGTCCCCCCACTTTTTTTTTTGTAAAGGAAAAGGAGGGGAATAGTGAAGTGAGGAGCGCGGGGGGGTGGGGGGGGTTTTTTTTTAAAAAAAAAAAAAAAAGAAGAACTCGGGGTTTTTTTGAAGTTATTTTTCCCCCTTTACTTGACTTTTATATTCCAAAGATTTTTGATTTAACAAATTCCCCCCCTTTTTTTTGGGGGAAAAGCCCTGGTTATTTAGGGGGATTTGAAAAGGGCGGAAAAAAGGTGGTGGGGTTTTTTTAAATTTAAAAAGGGTTTCATTAGGGGCCGGGGGGAAAAACCCCAGCCCCCCTTTTGGGGGGAAAATGCTTTGGAGTTTTTTTTGGGAAAAAAGCTTGGGGTTTATTGAAAATTTTGGAGCTTTTGGGTTTTTATTTTCCCTAAATGGATTAGACCTTTTAAAAGAGGTTGAAGATTTATATATTTTTTGGGAAAGGGCCCAAAAAACTTTGTTAAAAAACCCTCTTTGTTTACAGAAAAGAAAAAATATTTGGATTGGGCTGTGAAAAAGCTGAAAAAATTGTTCCAATTTTTCCCCCTACTCTTAATTTTAAAAAGGTTTTTTTTGGTGGGTCTCTTTTTTGTCTACTCGTTTGGGCAGTGAAAACGAATTTAAGTTGCTGGTGTTTCCCTTTTTGAGGCTCCTCTCGTCTAAAAGGAATATGAGAGACACAATAACAAAAAATTTTTGGGTTTCGTGTTGAGAATTGGTTTTGGGGAATTTCCCATTCCTTAGGTTGGAGCGTTTTCTGGTGGTTTTTAAAAAAATTATTTTTACTGGCACGGTTAAAATTTTTTAATTTCTTTGTTTAAGCGCCTTCTGGTGGTTTTTAAAAAAAAATTTATTGCTTAAAAAAAATTCAATTTTGAATGTTATATTAAATGGGAAAGTTTTTGGGGACTTTATAAAAAATTTCCGTTTTTTTTTTAAATTTTATTTTCTTGTTTTTAAATTTGATTTTTGGGTAATTTAAAGTTAGAGGGGTTTCAAAATAAATTTTAGAAAAAAGTAAATTTAACATTACGATGGAAATTGGTGAATATTAATCAATATCAATTAAGGGAGTTTTAAAGAGTTTAAACCCCCGATTGGTTGGGGGGTTATTTTTGGGTTTTATTGAATGAATTAACTTTAATAGGGGTTTTAAAATTGTGTCCTTTTTGGGAAAACAAAAAGTTAATAAAATTGTGATGGCAGAAAAAAAAAAGATGATGACCCCTTTTAAAAACAAAAGGAGTTTTTCCCAGACAAGGGGGGGTTAAAGAAGGGGGAAGGTTTAAATGTACATAAAAGGGGGGGAAAATTTTGAAAAAAGTGAAAAAAAGTATGGTTCAAAAAAGTTTTTCAGAATTTAAAGGGAAAGGACATGCAGAAAAAAATTTTAAAAAGAGGCAGTAGGGGAGCTTCAGCCCAAGTGAAAGATTTTAAGGGTTTGGAAAAAAACAAAAAATTTATAAAAGCAAAGTGAAAAAAGTGCAGACAGGGGTTTAAAAACAATGCAGAGAAAAAACAGAGAAAAATAGAAACAGGAGTGTCAAAAGTAAAAAAATTTACACAAAGGAGAATGGTAAAAGAGCTTTTGGCTTTTCTGGAAATGAGACAAAGGCAACGAACCTTCTTTTCCCGGCCTTGATTCCAGGGGAAAGGGAAGGAGAAGTTATTAAGGCCAAAGAATAAAACGAATGCAAGTGGTTTGGGTTGGCAAGAACGGGAAGTAGCTGTTGAAATCTCTAAAGGGTGTTCAAAATTTGTAGTTAGTTCAAAAAAAATTGAGAGTTTGAAGAAGACCCAAGGCGATGTTATTTTTCATTGACATTAGGGGCCGGTGGGGAGAAAAGAATCTTGAAAATGGGCTTGAAAAAAGGTTTTGTGTTTTGATGGACAACAGTTTTCTGATTTTTAAAAGGAATTCCTCTCCTTTTTTGAGAAAAAGGGGAAGTTAAAAATTTCGATGGCAAAAAAACGTTTTGAGAAAAAAATGGTCTGGGGATTTCGCGGGGGGTTCCCAAAAGGGCCTACCCTTTACTTTACAAGATGAAAAGTTTTAAAAAAAATTTTCTGAGTCGGAAATAGGAAAATTTTTCTGAGAAAATTGGAGAAAAAGGTTTTGGGTTAAAGGAAAACCCCATGGGAAAGAGGGTGAAAAAAATCCCCTTTGAAAAAAGAAGGGGAAAGAAGAAGAGGAGGAGTTAAACTCTCTGGGGAAAGGGAAAAAGGGACAAAGGGACTTAGTTTGGCCAATTTTTGAATAGAGATTGAAAAAAATATTTTTAAATTTTCAAATTTACAATGGCGCTGAGAGTACTGACTTGGAATGTTAATGGTTAAATTAAAAAGGCCAAGAAAAAACAGGATTAACCCCATTATTGAAGGGAAAGAAAAATTGGACTTGATTTGTTACAAAAAACTCATGTTGAAATTTGAAAACATATGAAGATTTTAAAAAAAAAAAATTTTGGGGGAACAAAAAAATTTCCCATCGTTTGATAAATTAAAGAAAGAGGAGTGGTGATATAGGGAAAAAACAAAAAATTGGAAAACCCTAAGTTGTTTATGAAAGATAAAAGAGGGAAGTTTTTTTGTGGTAAAAAATACTTGGAAATTTCAAAAAAATTTTTTTTTTGTAGGCTTTTTTTGCCCCAAAATTGAAAGGAAATCTAAATTTTTCGGAGGTAGAAAAAAAATTTTTAGTTTATAGGGGATGAAAAATTCTTTCTGATGGGTGACTGCAATGGTTATGGGTGCCAGAATTTTTGGAATTTGGTCTCAGAAAAGAAAGGTTCAGAAGGGAAATTACCAAAAAACTTTTTTGACTTTTTGAAACTTTGGTTGGGGCCGGGTATTTGGAGACTGAGGGCATCCAATGGAAAAAAAGTTTTCCTTTTTTTTTTTTGAACCCAACCCGAGTTGGGGGAGAAATTTATTATATATTTGTTTTCCCAAAGATATTCATATAGAGTGACAAAAAGTGGAAATTTTTTCCTAAAAAGAACTCCCGTTCTAATGCAATTGTGATGGAAAAAAAAACAAAAAAAGCAAGGATTATAAAGTTGGAGGTTGAAAGAAAGCTTTTTGGATGAGACGGGGGGAAAATTTTCAGATAGCGAAAAAAAAAAACCCTTTTAGGGGGCTATTTGAAAAAAATAATTGGAGGGAAAAGAAACCCAACAAAATTTTTGGGATGGGGGAAAAAAAAAAAAGCTAGTAAAAGGGGGTTATGCGGGGGCCTCTTTATTTTAAAGGAAAAAGCCCTTTTCAGAAGAAAACAGAAAGAAAAAAAGAAAAAAGAGATTTTTTTAAAAAACTGGTAGAGGGTAGAGAAAAAAATTGGTGGAGAAAACCAAAAAGGGAAAAAAAATGGATTTTAAAAATTAAAAATTTCTTCAAAAACCGTTTTGGGCCCATGAAAAATTAACCAAGAAATTGGGTGGAAGGGGAAAGATGATGAGAAAAAAGAAATTTTGGGAACGGGAAAAAAAAGTTGGGTGTTTTTGGCCCTTGGGCCCGCTGAAATGG
Organism: Phrynocephalus vlangalii; assembly: GCA_037367305.1. Classification (NCBI taxonomy): domain Eukaryota; kingdom Metazoa; phylum Chordata; class Lepidosauria; order Squamata; family Agamidae; genus Phrynocephalus; species Phrynocephalus vlangalii. Next base: position 3,881 of record JAWVWN010005973.1, on the reverse strand, counting down.
AAAAAAAAAAACAAAAGGTTTTTGAACAAATTAGTAGTAGCCCAAAAAATTTGTGGAAGTTCAAGAGAAAATTTTAAAGGGGGTTTCGGGGAAATTTTTATAGAAATTTTTTTCACGAAGAAAAAAGGAGGAAATTTCCGGAAAAAATTGATAGATATTTTTTAAAAAAAAATGGATTGAAAAAAATCTCAACAAAACCAAAAATGTCGATTTCGGGGTTTAGAAAATTACCCCACATGAAGTACAAAATGCAATAGAGAGGGCGAAAAAATGGAAAATCACCCGGGGCCCCGGGGTTGACTGCAAAAAAATTTTAAAAAATTGCAGAAGAAATGTTACCATAAAGGTGGAGGTTATGAATGAAGTTCTTGAAAAAGGAAATAAAACCCCAAAACTGGAAGGAGGGCGGGTTTTAAAATAATTTATTCCAAAGGAGAACGCAGATTCAAAAAGATGTTAAAAATTTAGGCCCCATTTCCCTTTTGAATGGGGAGATTTCCAAAATTAAATTTTCCCTTGTTTTGGCTAATAATTAAAAGGGGTTTTTAATGAGTTTTTACCCCAAAAATTTAAGCGGGGTTTCTTCCTGGGGACAGTTTAAAAATAACTTTAGAAAATATAATTGATATAATAGGATCTAGAAATGGAAAGGAAACAAACTGCTTGATATTTATGATGCTGAAAAAAAACCTTTGTTAAAGTCTTTGGCAATTTATGAGGGAAAAAATTTGGGAAAAATATGGGATTTGGGGAAAAAAGTTTTGGAAAGGGGTTGGGTTTAAAGCATATATAAAGGGAAAAGAAAGCAAGTTTATTTATTAAATAAAAGTGATAACAAAAGTTTTTCCCATTTTGGGGAAGGTTTCGAGACAAGGAAATGCCCATTGTCCCAATTTTTTTTTATTTCTGATCTGGAAATATTTTTAGTCAAACTGAGGGGGAAAGGGGGCAATTAAGGGATATGTTGGGGGGATAAAGGGAATTTTAAACTAAAAGCGTTTGTGTGTTTAGTTCGACGTTAGAAAATCCAAAAGGGAAAATATTATTGAGGGTGATGAAAAAAATTGAGGAATTTGGTAATCTTGCCGGTTTTTAAAATAAATAAGAATAAAAAAGAAAAGGGGTTTTTTTTATAAATGTAACCAAAAAAAAAGATTGCGAAGAATTTGAAAAATTGTCCCCCCTCTTTAGTGGTTTAAAAAAAGGTTTTAATTTTTGGGAAAAAAATTTTCTCTTCGAATTTAAATCTCTTTGAGGTTAAAATATAATAGGTATGGGGAAATTTTAAATTTAAAAGAGATCTGGAAAAAATGGAATAGATTGAAATTTTTCGTTGAAAGGGAAGAATTTCGGGGGATAAAGAAGAAACGTGCTAAACCCAAAGGTTTTTATTTTTTATTCCAATGATCCCCCTATTTGAGGAATAGGCCATTTTTAAAGGGAAAGGAAAAAAGACATTTTCCAAATTTGTCTTTGGGAAGGTTAAAAAACCCAAAAAATAAGATTTAAATTACTAAAAAGATGCCAAGGAAAAGGGGGGGATTTGCCCCTGCCAGAAACCCGAGATTTGTACACAAGTGGCCTGCCTTGGTTGGATAAAAGATTGGTTTTCCTTTGCTGATGGGATTTATTTTGGGTTCCCAGAAGGGGCTTTATAAAAAGATTTGGTTGGGGACGCTTATCTTTGGTATGACCCAAAAGGGGAAAATACACAAAAGCTTTATGGGTTTATGTAATTTGAAAGTCATTACTTCAGGTCGGGGGAAGGTTTTTTAAACCCATTTTTGAGAGACATTTCAACCCAGGGGTTATCCCGATTGAGGAAATTTGGGGATCAAGAGGGAAAAATAAAGAAGGAGGGGGGGATCACCCCATGGTGATGTGTTATTCTTTTCAGAAAAAGGGGCCCCCGACTGAATTTTTATGATTTGTTTTAAAGAGAAGTTAAAAGGCTGGTTTCAAATCCCTAACAAATGAATTTTTCAGAAAGATTGAAAGAGTTGGGGTTTTGGGGAAAAGGGAAAGGGAAACTAAGTTTTTCCGGGCCCTAAAAAATGGGCCCAAAAAAGAAATTGTTGACCAAAATTTATATAATTTTTTGTTGGGTTGAAATTTTTAAAAAATGAAAAGTTAAAGAATGTAGGGTAAAAAGGGCTATGGATCTGGGTCATAATATTGGGGTTAGATGTGGGGAAAGATTGTGGAAAAAAAAATATGAAGGGTTTTCGCCCTGTTTACTTTGATAAATAGAAAACCCGTTGAAAATGTTTATAGGTGGTATATTACTCCAACGAAATTAGCAAAGATGGGATAAAGGGTGAAAGATGACCACTGTTGGGAAATGTAAAGAGAAAAAGGGTGTTTTATCTATGTGGGAAACGGTGAAAAAGGGGAAAAAGAGTTTTGGGGGCATTGATATAGATGAACTAAAAAAGTGTTAAAGTGTACATTCCCAAAGACCTAAATTTTTTTCTGTTGGGGTTTGGTGGATAATAAAATTAAAGGAGCAATAGGATCTATTTCAATATGCAACAGCAGGGGCAAAAATGCTCCTGGCACAGAATTGGAAAAAAACGTAAATCCATCTTTGGATGAATGGAGGGCGAAAATATTGGATTTTTGCAGAGAGGGCCAATGACGTGCGAGGGGGATAGGAAACCCAGAATTCCAAAAAGATTGGCAAAAATTTAAAAAACTACATGGAATTTATTGCAAAAATTTAAAAGACTCTTCCGGTTTGGGATAGGCTCGAGGATTAACTTATTTTTCAAATCTTTTTTAAAAACAAAAAAGGGGGTTTTTTGAAAGGAAGGTGGGAGATGAATACGTAAAACCAGGGAAGAAAAAGGGGGGAAGAAAAATTTTCGTTGATTTTTTGTTTAAAAATTTTTGAATTGACTTTTTTTTTTTTAAACAAAACCCTTTAAAAAAAAAGTATTTAAAAATCCAAAAAAAAAAAAAAAAAAAAACTAGACTTATTTTACAAAAAAAATTGTCAGTTTAAGGTGGGGAGAACTCTTAATCGGGCTTTGTCAAGGTGAGGGTCTCACGGAATTTAAAATTCCTCATGAGATCCTGTAAGACAAACCCTAAAATTCCATAAATGGGAAAGAGGATAATTGGAAATTTTATCTTCTTGAAAAATACAACAGACAATTGGCAAGATTAAAAATGAGAAAATTTGGGGAAAATTTCGAAAAAAAAAAGGGTTTGTTATTTTGATGGATTAGGGAAGAAAAAGTATTCAAAAAAAACATGGGGGAAATGTAAAAAAACTGAAGGATTGGTTAAGATAGAAAAAAAGTAAGGGGGTTTAAAAAAAAGCCAAAGACATTGGTGGAATGTACTTTTCCCCCCCAGCCCGGGAAAAACCACGCAGACAGGTTCTTGGGTATAAACTCTGGGCCCCTTTATTTAACCTTCAACAAAAAAAACTCCCCCAAAAGGGGGGCCCGCTAGTGCGGGTTGCCCGTGTTCCTTTGGGGCGCCAAGACCCAACTCTGGCACATCTCTGGGGGTCCCAAAAGCCCCCCAGGCAGTCCCGTCCTGAAAGGCGGCCCCGGCCGCGGTCCCCTTTCCCCACCGGGCCGTCCGGCGCGTATTTGTGCCTCCACCCCGGGGGGCCCTCCCGGTACATCCATCCCCCCCCCCGTTTTGACCAGACCCAACGGGTGAAAAATGATTTCCCCCCAGGGAAATTTTAGGCCTGACCCCTACTGCCCCCTCCGTACCCCCCCCAAAAATTTCCCCCAAATGGCCAAAACCTCCCACCGGGAATGCCCCTAGGCCGCAGCAGTATGGGGTAGGCGAAAAATCCCCCGGGTGCCTCAGCCAATCCGCACCAATAAAAAAACTATCCCCCCCCGAAGCGACCAGTAAAC